>JAABKJ010006733.1:0-21653 GCA_011634705.1 Andricus grossulariae
AGCCATTAAAATCAATCGAGAATTCCCTCGAATTCAAAAAGAATAACAATTTCAAATTCAAATCACTATAAATTGATCAGAGGAATATTCGAACATTATTATAAAATTCAGTGAAAACCATTAAATTAATCCCTGGAACCTGTCAAAAAGTCCTAAATGTGCCATGATTTTTATAAGACGAAAAAAAGCTTTGAAACTTCCTTCAAACCATTAAAATCAATCAAGAATTCCCTCGAATCCAAAGAGAATAACAATTTCAAATTCAAATCACTATGAATTGATTAGAGAAATATTCTAACATTATTATAAAATTGAGTGAAAACCATTAAATTAATCCCTGAAACCTGTCAAAAAGTCCTAAAAGTGCCATGATTTTTATAAGAGGAAAAAAAAGCTTTTAAACATCCTGCAAACCATAAAAATATGTGTTTCGGCGAGATCTACAACTTTTGTGAATAACATTTTTTCCAACATTAAGATTTTTCGAGATTTTGAAAAAAAAACGAATTAAAAAATCGAAATTATTAATAACTTAATTAATTAATAATAAGTGCATTCAGTTAGGCAGTTAGGGTAAAGAACTGTAAAGGGATACCATGGACCAATATTCTTGGTGACCTTTTCGGATATATACCCATTAATTATTTGCAATTGATAATTAATAATATTATTGTAGCAATATTTTGTTAAAATCACTATTGAAACATTGTTGATAAGTTATTGTTAATTAATCATTAGTATTAAATATTAATTCTTGTTGGTAAGAGGCACTACTTATATCAATCTGGATTATTATCTAGAAAGTCGAGAAATTTTCATTCATATTCACGTGTAGAAAAATTATTTTAGAAAGAATTCTGCAATATATGTACAGGAAAATATGCTTGGCTGAATTTTTTCGCACAACAAATTGGTATTTAATAATTAATCATTTTGTAATAACAGTTATTATCAAGTAACTGTTTTAACTTTTCTGTTAATTAACAATAACTAATAATTAATAACTATTGGTGTAATTTTTCACTACAATGACGATAATATATATAATAAAAATAAAAATGAGAGCCCCATTACTTAAGTGTATAGCTCAATATTGGTGTTATTACTAATTACCGTAGCTTTGTTTTAATTTTTTTGTCAAATAATAGTTGGTTTTTTTTTAAATTCGTATTTTACATTTGTAGCATTTGGATTAGCAATTTTGAAATGCAAAAGTTCATGTCATATACAATATAAGCATTATTTGCAAATGAAATTTTGTTTTCGATTACAGTTCTTTGTAATCCTACAAAAAATGTAAGACCAAATTCAAAATAATCGATATAGCCCTTTTGGAAAAAATCGATTTTCTGTTTAATTAAGTTTTAAGGAAATAATTTTCCAAAAATATAATTATAATTTAAATTCATTTTATTTAATTGATTTTTTAAACCTATGAAAAGTATATAATTTCAAAGCCCAATATTGACAAGTGCAAATTTATAAGCGACTAATTGGCAGATAATAATCATCTCAATTTAAACTTTCGAGTTTTAAAAATTATATTAAAAGCGGAATTTAAAAATACGGTTCTAATGATCAGGGAAGATTTTTACATTCTCATTAAAGAAGGTATTAGATTTGTGTAAAATTTGAACCCCCTCGTTTTGGTCAAATGTCCACGTTTTGAGACCTCCTAAAAACGAAAACAGGTTTTCGCCAATGTTTCTGCCTGAGTGTGTGTGTGGTGTGTGTGTGTCGATTTTTAGTCTGTTAGCATGATAACTTTCGAAATAATTAACAGATTGGATTGGTTTTTGGTACCAAAAAAGGGAAACAACCTATCCTCATGATATTTTTGTTAAAAAAACCTACAATATTATCATAACAACTTTTTGAATTTTCTTGAAAAATCGAAAATTCAAATTTTGATCGCTCAACAAAATAATGAAAAATAAAAAATCCCATTCTGCGGTCAAACTATGCAAGATACAAAAAAAGACTAATGAAAAAATGGTGCATATGAACAAGATCTACAAATCTGTCATTAATTTCTTTTTGATAGGATGCGTAGTTTTTGTTTTATTCGTAAAAAACAGCATGAAAAATAAAAAAATAAAAATTTTTATACAAACACAAGCTACGAAAAAAGGATATAGACAAAATTTGTTCACCCAAAACCGCGACTGGGGCGCGCGACTGTTGGTTTTCGTGCTTCGTGCTCGATATTTTATTTACCTCGCGCTACGTGCTCGATTTTGTATTTCTCCCATATTTGTGCAAAAACCTGTTAAAATAGAAAGTCAAAGCATCGAAAACTGTAATTTGGTGATTGTGAATTCTCTGTTGTTAAAGCTGCTTCGGCTTTAACGAACACATTCTCATAATCAAAATGTGAAATTTGTTACGTTATGTTCAACACTATCGTGTTAAATGTATATTATATTTATTGCAGTACCTCGGTCTGGAACTGCTTTTTCAGATATTGCAAAATAAAGTACACATTTTATTTTTCATGATTACTTTAATATTTGCTCCTTATTTTGCACAAATTTCTTCCTCAGCTACCATGAAAAATGTATAATTTCAATAAATTTATATTATTACAATTCATAATATGCATTGGTATTGAAACATACGTATTTTTATTGTCTTGTTTTTATAATCAAAAAAAGTGCGCATCCTGTAAAAAAAAACAATTTTGTTATTATATATTTTATTGCAACTGGCGTCGTTTTTCCATAAATTTAATTTGTTTATTTTCAATGTTATTTTTTACGATTTGAACCAAAAATACGCATCCTAGCGTAGAGTATTTCTAAGAAAATTTGTACATATAATTTAGGCGGAAAATTTTATTACATAAAATGTTACTGTAGCTTGTGTCGTTTTTCCAAAAAGTCAATCTTTTCATTTAGAATGTATTTTTATAACAAAAGTTTATAACAAATTTACAGACCTTTTTGCTTGAACAAATTTTGTCTTTTCATCTTTTTTTGTACATTGCGCCGTTCTTCCAACAATTTAATTTTTTTATTGTTAATGTTATTTTTCACAATTAAAACAAAAACTGCGCATCCTATCGAAAAATTATTGATGACAAATTTGTAGCTTTTTTCGGGTGAAAATTTTCTGCCGATTCATCTTTTTTCGTATATTGTATATTTTTTTGTGCGATGAAAATTTGAATTTTCAATTTTTTAAGAAAATTCAAAAAGTTGTTATAACAATATTGTAGGGTGTTCAAAAAGCAACGTTTTTCTTCTCACGACTTTTTTCATATGGTGCATCGTTTGACTTTAATTTTTCGTTTGCTTTTTGAATTTTGTGAATGTTATAACTCTGGTATTTTTTTATCAAAAAAAGCCATAAGGGTAAATTGTACGTTTTTTTGTATACTACGAATAGCCTTACATAGGATTTTTAAATCTTACAAAAAGTGGTCTCAACATTTTTGAAAATGCTCTAAGTTTTTGAATTTTTATCCAAAATGGCTGGCTAACGAACTTGACCTTCAGTTTAGGACACTGAAAGAGTATACCGAAGGCCAATGTAATCTGTCAATTCTTTCGAAATTTATCATGCTGATAGATTAAAAATTCAGAGACACACATACGCATACAGTAACACACACACACACACACAGAAATACACATTCGCGCAAACCTGTTTTTCGGGTTCAGAAGGTCTCAAAACGTGCACATTTGACAAAAACTGGGGGGGGGGGGATTTTACACAATACTAATACCTTCTCGGATGAGAATGTAAAAAAATTAATTTTCAACCGAATACTTTAATTTTCTACCACATTGTTGAATCCTCAAACAAACCAGATTCATTTAGACCCAAACAGTTGGATTTTTAATCCAAAAGGATGCATTTTCAAACAAGAATATTAATTTTTGACAAAAAAGAAAAGAATTTTTAACAAAATATACGAATTTTCAAGTAGAAAACTCAATTTTCAATAAAAAATATGAATTGTTCAAACAAAAATGGAATAGTAACATTGTTAAAAAAAATTAATTCTCAACGTAAAGAAAAGACGAGTTTTCAAGAAAATAGTTACATTTTCAAGAAGAGAGATGAATTTTCAACCAAAATGATGAATCTTCAAAAAATGAATTTTGAAAAGAAGTGTTCAAACCAAAAGATGACCTTTTAACCTATAGGATTAATTTTCTAAAAATGGAATAGTTAATTTCTCAATGAAGAAGATGGATCTACAACCCAAAACATAAATTTTTAACAAAGAACTTAAACCTTTAATAAAGTAGCTGAATATCTGCAAAAACAATATTTTCAACAAAATAGTTGTATTTTAAACAAAATAATATAATTTCCAACCAAATACTAGAATTTCGAACCCAACGTGATGAATCGCAAACTAAAAATATGATACTAGAACCCCCAAATCCCAAGTATAATTTATATATAATTTAATTTTTGGGCTTTATATTTTCGGACCTGTGGATTAATTTCGGCAGTTTTTAAATTAATTTTTGGGTCTTATATCTTTGTACCCATTTTTTTTCAGGGGAGCCTTTTTTTGGGTCTTATTGTTTTGAGCCTAATTTTTTTTAGTCAAACAAGCTTTTAATTTATAGTTCTTGTATCTTACAAGTACTAAATTTTCTCAATTTTTAAAGCTTAAATTGAAATTTGTGAAAAAAATTTTCTCGATTTCCTGCATTTCCGAATTTCAGTTTCAGTTTCACTTTTTTTTTCGTCGTCAACTACTAACCCACTGCCCTTTTTCCATGTCCCTTGTCTCCTCAAACTATCAATTTTAGATTTATCTCTTCCATTTGTCTCTTGTAGTTCTGAGCATCCATTTCCTGGTCCCACTGGTGACTAGAAAACTGGAAATCCTAGCCCTTGTGACGGTCCCCTAAGGATGTTCTAGCTGTACCGTCAAGTTCAAAATTACGTAATCTTCAACTTGATTTATAAAATTGATAACAAAAAACCTACCGATTATTGCGAAAAATTTCACAAGGCAAACACTTACGTGAATAATACATAAATAGCTCAACTCATAATTGTTTATTAAAGTACAGTTATTTGCATATTTAGGTTTTTTCTTCCGATTTAGGTTAAAGTTGTAATTTTTATTTAATTTTTATTCAGAAAAATATTCCATTCCTTGAAAGGTCCTTTGTTTGATTCGCGAAATGAATAATTAAAAATAATGTCGTACAGGTTGGGACACTGTGTAGCTTAGGACAGATCGCTTTTCTCTTATTATTTATAAATAAAATCATTTCCATACAAACGTGACGAACTGAATTGTTATTTAGCTCAATTCTAAGCAAATGGTATATTTGGAATTTATTTAGGATTTAAAAAAAAAAGTGAATTCAAAGTATTCATACTTTGCGGACACACCCAGAGTACCCGAGTACCATAAAAAAATTTAACCCTAAGTGGATTATTAATTTCTTATCAAGTAATTTAATCCATGAATGTGAAATTCGCTGAATAATAATAGAATTAACAATAATTTATTCAATTATTAGTAAATAATTGCAGCGTAACCGTTTCGTTCGCAAAGTACGCTAGGGACAGCAAGTTAATTTTTTCGGTTTAATAGGTGGCGGTCCTGCGGACCAAATCATTTCGGTCGCCTCAGCTGCATTTTTTCCAAATAGAATGCAAAAAGAATGTAATGTTTTAAATGTTCCTTGCTAGACACCAGTGTATTCACTAATGATTTTTTGGGTTAAGTCCGCAAGACCGCCAACGGTTACACTTAGGTCTACAAATTAATTCGGTGCCTCTAATTTGATTTCTTGTAACTCTTGGTTAAACATGAATTTTTTTCTGCCTTAAGGTAGTTTCAAAGGGCTAACCTTAAACTGCAAAACACAATCTTATAGGTGGCGGCCCTGCGGACCTAACATAAAAAATCATTTGTGAAAAAAATGGTGTCCGACAAGGAACGTTTGAGATACGGCATTCTTTTGGCATTCCAATTCGAAAATATTCACTAATGATTTGTGAGGTTGGGTCCGCAAGACCGCCACCTATTATATTGTGTTACAAGACAAGTAAAAGGCACCGAATTAATTTGTAGACCTAATATTTTAATTATTTACGTAAGAGTTCGTATTCTGACATTTTTTGCAATAATCAATTGGCCTTTTCTTGTCAATTTCATACATCAAGTTTAAGATTAAGTAATTTTGAACTTGACTGTATACCTTTAACTTCTTCCAATCTTATGTAATCGGTCATCTTCATCTAATACAAGCTTGGTCTCCGAATTCTCCGATAGTTCTTATGTTTAAATGATTTTTTTCCTTCCTTCTTTTTTCTACATTTCCTTCACTTTTTTCTCACGTTAATTGATCCTAGCTTGTTGTATATAATTAAATCTGATCCTTCGTTTATCAGCAGCCATTCATTTAATCATTCATTCACTAAAATAAAAGTCTCCACTCTCTTATTTTTAGGGGCCGTACTTAAACCACGTTACCAATTTTTGACTTTTTTTGACCCCACCCCCCCTTCCCGACCATCCGAAAAGTAAAGTAGCCCAAAATTGAAAAAAAAATTGAAAAAATTTAACTTTTAAACCAAAAACATTTTCTACCAAAAAAGACGAATTTTAAATCCAAAAAGACGAATTTAAAAAGAAAATTAATTTTCAAGCGAACAATTTTATTACCAACCAAACAGTTGAAATTTTAAACAAGGGGTCATCCATGAACTACATTAATAATTTTAGGCTATTTTAGTCCCCCCACCCCCATCATACCAAAAAAAAAAATGTAGTCCGAAATTCTATCAAAACATACAACATTTTTTACAAAATACATAAATTTTCAACTTAGAAAAAATAAATTTCTAACCAAAAATTGAAATGTAAAATTTTCAGAGAAAAAAAAAATTAATTTTTATTTAAAAAAAAAACGAATTTTCAACAAAAAAGTTAAATTTTGAACCAAAGCGGTAAAGCTTGAAAAAGTATGAATTTTTAATGAACTAGTTCAACTTTCAACCAAGTATTTTTAACCAATTAGTGAAATTTTCAACCAAAAAGATGAATTTTCCAGCAAAAAGATTGATTTTCGATTAAAAAAACACGATTTTTCTACAAAATGCATGAATTTTTAACCACATTTTTTTAAATCTTGAACCAAAACGACGAGTTATCTACAACACGGTTAAATTTTCTAAACGACAATATGAGTTTCAACAAAAAAATTGATTTTCTAGTGAAAAATGAACTTGTTATAAAAATAGTTTGATTGTTAACCAAATAGTTGAATTGAAACAAAAAATATAAATTTTTAACGAAAAAGTTAATTTCCAAGCGAATACTTGAATTTTCTACCAAATTGTTGAATCCTTCACCAAACTCGATTTATTAATTGATATTGATTAATTTTCGATAAAAAAAAAGGATTTTTAACAAAATACGTACAGGAATCTTCAACTGGAAAATTGTCATTTTTAATAATAAATTAAAATTGTCAACCAAAAATGGATTAGTTATATTGATGTTTAAAAAGATAAATTCTCGATCAAAAAAAGAAATTTCATGAAAATAGTTACATTCTTAACAAAAGAGATGAATTTTTAACTAAAATTATGGATGTCAAAGAAAGGAATTTTCAACAAAAGAGTTCAACCTAAAAGATGATTTTTTAACCCTGAAGATTAATTTAAAAAAAATGTAATAGTTAACTTTTCAACCAAGGAGGTGAATCTTAAAAAAATATGAATTTTTAACCAAATAGTTAATTTTCAACCAAATAATTTAATTTTCTACCAAATCGTTGAATCCTAAACTGAACCAAATTAATTAAGACTCAAACAGATGCATTTTTAACAACAAATAAATAAATTTTCAACCGAGAAGATTAATTTTCGACCAAAAAAGGCGAATTTTCAACAAAATACATGAATTTTTAACAAGGAAAGATTAATTTTCATTAAAAAATATCAATTTTCAACGCAAAGTGGAATAGTTACATTCTTAGTTAAAAAAATTAATTCTAAAGAAAAAAGAATTTTCAACAAAAGAGATGGATTTGCAACTAAAATTATGAATCTTAAAAAAAAAGAATTTTCAACAGAATACTTCAAACCAAAAGATAATTTTTATAACCCGGAAGATTTTTTTTAATGGAATAGTTAAATTGTCAAACAAGGAGGCGAATCTGTTAAAAATATAAATTTTAAACAAACTAGTTTAACTTTCAATCAAGAACTGTAATTTTTAACTAAAAAAGATGAATTTTGAGTTCAAAATTTAAATTTTCAACAAAAAAGACTTTTTTAAAACAATAATATTAATTATCTACCAAAAAAGACGAATTATCAACCAACAAGTTAGACTTTTAAAAGCAAACAAGTTTCAAACAAATAGTTCATTTTTTTTACTAAAAAATATCAATTTTTTACCAGAAATAGAATAGTTTAATTTTCAGCTAAAAAAGAATTAATTTTTAATCAAAAATGAAATGAATTTTGAACCAAAGAGTTAAATTTTCTATCAAAGAGATGAATCTTTAAAAAAAAATTAATTTTTAAAAAGTAGTTTCATTTTCAACATAATAATTTAATTTTCAACCAAATAGTAAAATTTTTAAAACCAAACGAGATACATTTCAAACCAAAACTATAATACTAGACTTTTCAAGCGAAAGAAATGAACTTCTAACAAAAAATAGTTGAATTTTTGTATTGGGTTTAATCAATTCTTTTTAATGAGAAATTCAGCTACTTGGTTGAACTAATTGGTTAAAAATTCATATTTTTTTGAGATTTATCTCTGTGTATTAAAATTTGACTTTTTATTGTTGAAAATCCGTTTTTTTGTTGTTTGAGAATTTGTGTATTCTTGTAACTAGCAATATAACTATTTCATTCTTGGTTGAAAATTGATATTTTTTATTGAAAATTGATCTGTTCTAATTGAAGATTCGTGTCTTTTGATGAAGATTCATGTAATTTGTTGAAAATTCGACTTTTTTGGTATTTTTTTGAAAATTCATCCTTTTTGGTTAAATATTCATCGTCCTTTTGGCTCTAAAATTCAACAATTTTGTTGAAATTTAATGTATTTTATTGAAAAGTCGTGTTTCTTGGTAGAAAATTAATCTTTTTGCTGGAAAATTCATCTTTTTAGCTAAAAATTCAACTGTTTGGTTCAAATTGCATTTTTTCAGTTGAAAATTTAACTATTTGGTTTAAAGTTGAACTAGCTTGTAAAAAATTCATACTTTTCTAAGCATCACCTCCTTGGATGGAAATTTAACTGATCCATTTTCAGAAAATTAATATTTCGGGTTCAAAAATCATCTTTTGGTTTGAAATCTTTTGTTGAAAACTCCTTTTTTATTTTTAGAATAATTTTTTTCAACTAACAATCCAAATATTTCATTTTTAGCTGCAAATTGGTATTTTCATTGAAAATTGATCTTTCCTAGTTGGAAATTCGTAAATTTAATTTAAATTTAACTATTTGGTTTAAGATTAATTCATTTGATACCTATAGGGAAGCAAAATGCTTATAAAATGAGCACAAATAAATACACCTATAGTAAATACATCCATAGTACTTCGCAGCGGTATTTTATTCTAAAACTGTGCAATTTTGAATATTTTGATCTGATATAGTTAAATTTTGAAAACTTTTATTTGAAATTGTAAAATTCGTTATACTATCAAACCTTTGTATTGTACTATTCTTCCAATCAGAATTGGTTTTATTTTGTTAATTTAAAAGGTTTGAAAACCGTATATAAATTTAGAATTTATTAAACTTAAGATATTTAAAGCAAGAAATGTTTCAACTTCCTGAAATACAAAATGTAAAACTTGTTCCAAATTTTGGAATTCATGAAGTTCGACTTCTTCACTATTAAAATTTATCATTTTGACCTTCTTCAAATTCAAATTTGAAGGCTTCTATTTCCGAAAGTATTAGAATCCTTAAAATATTCAACATATATATTCGTATTTAATGTTATTGCTGTGATTACTTAATGATTTTGATATTTTGATAAGGAAACTAATAATAAATTATATTTTTTTAATTTTCTTCCTTAAAATCCTAAATTTTAATTCTTGTTAAAAAAAAACTAAATCCCAAAACGTACATAAGTCCAAAACCATTAGGCCCAGAAACATAAGTCCAAAAAAGGATGAGGCCGAAAAATAACGCCCCAAATAATAAGTTCCAAACAGCAAGTCGTAATTTCCAATGCGCAAAATCATAGGACTTAATATGGGAGTTCCAAATATATATGGCCCAAATAATAAAATTACAAACATCAAGTTTCAAACCATAATGTCCAAAATATGAGGCCCAATCAATAATATAAAAAAGTCCCGAATCGTAAGGCCCAAAACCGTGAGTCCCAAGTTATAAGGCCCAAGCATATAAGGTCCAACCAATAAGATGCAAGCTGCAAGTCTTAATCGTCAGGCCCAAAACCGTAGGTCCCAAGCCACGAGGTCCAAAAATATAAGGTCCAACCAGAAAGATCCGAACAGCAAGTCACAAGTTGAAAGACCCAAGGCATAGGGCCTAATCCGCTATGCCAGGCCCAGAATCATAGATCTCAAACTGTATGCCCCAAAAAAATAATGCCCAAATCACATCCAAAACGTAATTCTCAAGTCGAAAGACCCAAACCATAGGTATGAAGATGTAAGTCCCAAACAATATCAAAACCTCAAGCCTCAAGTCTTAAGACCCAAAGCCATAGGTCTCAAGCTGTAAGGACCAAAAATATAATGCCCAAACAATAAGAACCAAACCGCTAGTCTCAAGTCGAGAGATCCAAACCATAGGTATCAAGCTGTAAGGCCCAAACAATATCAAAACCGCAAGCCTCAAGACTTGAAATTCTAAGCCATATGTCTCAAGCTGTAAGGCCCAAAAACGTAATTCACAAACAATAAAACCCAAATCGCAAATCTCAAGTCGAAAGACCTGAACCAAGGTATCAAGCTGTAAGGCACAAACAATATCAAAACCTCAAGCATCAAGTCTTAAGACAAAAAGACATAGGTATTAAGCTGTAAGGCCCAAAAATACAATTCCCAAACAATAAGACCCAAATCGCAAATCTCAAGTTGAAAAACCTGAACCATAGGTATCAAGCTGTAAGACATAAACAATATCAAAACCACAGGCATCAAGTCTTAAGACCCAAAGACATAGGTATTAGGATGTAAGGCCCGAAAATATAATTGCCAAACAATAATACCCAAACCATAGGTGTCAAGCTGTCAGACCCGAACAATATCAAAACCGCAAGCTTCAAGTCTTAAGGCACTAAGCTATAGATCTCAAGTTGTAAGGCCCAAGAATATATTTCCAAACAATAGGACTTAAACTTCAAATCCCTGCTGCATTTCCTGCACTCTGTCGCGGGGACATACTCCATTTTGTGCATATGATAGTTCATGTGGTTGTGCTCCGTAAGCATCTGAACCATTGTCCTTATGTCTTTCTTGGGTAAACCCAGGATTTCCCTGGTTCTCTCCATCCTGTACGTATAGCCTAGGATGGTGGCAGCTTTTGATGGCCATCCCTATGCAGCAAGAAGCTATCCCGGTACCGCATTTTACAAACTGGTCCACCTTTTCGTTGCCCTTGATCCCTGTGTGACCAGGGACCATTACATGAGTGCCACTTTGTTCTTTTCTGGAAGTTGGTTTAATGCCATTTTGCATTTCCAAACCAGTTCTGATGTTATGTCTGCTTTCCCAAATGCAGTTAATGATTTCTGCTCCTAACCCTCCCTCTCCTCTGGAGCCATCTGTATACCAGATTTCTTCTTGGATAAGCGGGTTACCATTTGCTTTCCACATATCCCTGCTTGGGATACATACGCGAAAAGTTTTGGTGAAGTTGAAGCGTTTTGTTATTTTATCTTGCGTCATCTCTAGAATCGGCAGCATGCTGATGTCGCTTGGGAGCCTAGTGTGCTTAGTCCCCCGATTCCATCTATATACTCTTGCCAGGCGGCCCATAGAGTGAGTCACCCTTGCAGTTATTTCAACATGTAGGGGTTATTTACAGAGCATGAGTCCTATCGCCGCTGTGGGGGTAGTCATCCTTGCTCCCGTCAAACACCTAAACGCTAGCGGTTGTAATTGTCGCAGCCTGTCCTGCATCGTTTGAACTTCCGCCCGTGGCTACCAGACCACGGCCGCATGTAGGAGCCTTGGTTTAAGGACAGCAGAGTAGAATTATGCATTCATTTTAGGCCCTAGATTCCACACTACCCAAAAGCTTTCCTGCACATCTAAAAAGTAATGACAAACTTTCTGCATTGGGTCTCCAGGTGCTTCACCCAGTTTAGTTTACTATCTAGGATTACTCCCAGATATTTAAACGAATCAAAATACAGAAGCGTGAACTTTGGGCACTTTGTAATTTCTCGTGAAAATGACCAGGCTGGTCTTTGCCGGATTTACCGAGAGCCCTGAGCTATCGCACCAGAGCTCTACGATGCGCAGTGCCGACCTTGTAAGACCCATCAACGTTGCCAGATGAGCTCCCCGGACTAGGATCATAAAGTCATCTGCGTAACCCTACAGGCAGGCGATTTCAATAGAAACAGTGGACGATAGATTCTCTTTTTGTAGAGAGGTCTGCACAATTGCTCTTGATCAACACCTGGAAGAAGAAGGTAAAATTGGAGATGTTGGTGAAGTCGTCAAAATCGACGAGTGCAAAATCGGGTGCCGGAAGAATGAGAAGGGGCGTATTGTAGAAGATTCGTGGATCCTTGGAATGATTCACAGGGGCCATGCACACGAATATTGTTTGGAGATCTGTCCCGTTAATAAAAGAGGCCAAGTTGCGATGATTGAATTGATAAAAAAAAAAGTTGCAGAAGGAACAGAGATTCATATCGATTGTTGGAAAGGATATATAAACCTTGAAGATCATGGTTATGTGCATAGAAGCGTGAATCATTCGGAGGAGTACGTGGATCACGATACTGGAGACCTCAGAACATCGAGCTTCCTGGCGGCGGATGAGATGATTCGTTTCTTGTAGTGGCTTCCGGAAAAGCAGCTTGCAGATCAACTCTGCGAGTTTATGGGGCGGCGAGTCAAGAAAATGGGGAAAGGTCTCTTCGACCAGTTGCTAACTGATATATAAAAATCTGTTATCCTGGTGAATAGGATTAGGTGTTAAAATGCTTTCATTCCTCCGTCTTTTCAATTTTAAGAGGCAGTTTGACGAGGGGCACAATTGGACGTCTTTTCATTTTTCGTTTTTTGGGGCAGTTTGGCTACTTGTTCTTCAGGGCAGTTTAGCCTTTCTGTTTTTCCTAATCTTATGGCACCGTTTGACGTCTTTTCATTTTTAGTTTTTTAGGGCAGTTTGGCTACTTGTTTTTCAGGGCAGTTTAGCCTTTCTGTTTTTCCTAATCTTATGGCGCCGTTTGACGTCTTTTCATTTTCAGTTTTTTTGGGGCAGTTTGACCCATAAGATTTGTAAAGCAGTTTAGCCTTTCTATTATTCTTAATCATAGAGCGCAGTTTGATGCTCATTTTTGTTTTGTTTTTTTGGGACAGTTTGCACCCTTTGCTTTATTTGCAATATAATCGGTCAGTATGACCCGTTAGTTTTTTAGAGCAGTTTATCCTTTCAGTTTTTCTTAATCGTATGGGGCAGTTTGATCCTTTTTGTATTTTAGTCTTTTGGGGCGCAAAGACACACCTGTGACTGGTCACAGAAATAATGTAGGTCATCTAGATTCCTTTTTCCAACGTCTCGGGGGACGTTAAGGCACCCCAAACCTATGGTTTGGATCTTACCCTAAAAATGAAAAATTACAGTGACATTTTCCTATTACCTGAAGGCACGTGAATTAAGAAAAGTGCAGGCAAGAAATGATGTCACCAGTTGCGTAATGAGAGCACGTTATGCAGAATGGGGCGGTAATTTGCGTCTAACTCGTGCTAGTGTCGGCTGCACGTTACCATTTGAGGTTGAAAAATCGCGATTCGTTATGCGATCGAGAATCGAGATCCAAGATCCAAGGATCTGGACATCGATTCGAATATTCGCTGAAATGAGTTATTTGCAAAACTGTCCGAGCAATACTGGGAAAATCAAGGCCGCGAAATTTCTATTGCAATTAGGGGTCGTCCATAAACTGCGTTACCAATTTTAGGCTATTTTTGACCCCCTAGGCCCCCTCGATGACAATCGTAGTTTTTTATTAGCCCCCCCCCCTTCCCGCCGAAGAGGAACGTAGCCCAAAATTCTATGAAAGGATAGGAAAGAGGGTGATTTTTCATAATAATAGGATAATAATGGAAGAATAAATTGTCTCAAATAAAATTAATGTGAATACTATATTGAATTAAATATAAAACACTTTAAATTCCCAAGTATTTCAAGTCGAAATATATATTATATTATTATGTATTAAACAAGATTAATTTTCTTATCAAAAAATCGAATTTTCAACTTAGAAAGGATACATTTCTAACAAAAAATGGAAAGGTAAAATTTTCAGATAAAGGAATTAATTTTAGTTAAAAAAATGACTTTGCAACAAAAAAGTTAAATTTTCCAGCAAGAAGGTTGATGTTCCACAAAAAAAATTTTAACAAAATACATGAATCTTCAACTGTAAAAGATAAATGTTCAATAAACAATATCAATTTCCAACAAGAAATGGATAAATTATACTGTTGGTTTAAAAAATTGAATCTCAAGAACAAAAAAAAAGAATTTTCAGCAAACTGGTTAAATTTTCAATTAAAGAGATGAACTTTCAACTGTAACAATGAATCTCATAAAAATGCATTCTCAACAAAATAGTTTAACTCAAAAGATTATTTTTTAACCCAGAAGATTAATTTTCTTAACATGGAAAAGTCAAATTTTCAACCAATTAGATGAATTAAAAAAAAAATACGAACTTTTAACAAAATATGTACATGAATCTTCATTCTGGAACTAGGAAAAATCAATTTTCAATAAATAAAATAATTTTGAACCAAAAAGTAGAATAGTTACGTTGTTAGTTAAAAAAAATGATTTCTCAACCAAAAAAAAAAGCGAAGTTTCTATAAAATAGTTACATTTTCAACAAAAGAGATAAATTTTCAACTCAAATTAGAACCTCATAAGCGCGCTCCACTCGCGCGTAATTCTTCTACATGCATTTTTTTTTTTCTGAAGAATGTGCCATCATATCTGGAATTTAAGTACATATTTTTATAGAAATACATAGTAAATGATATAATAAATAATAAATTGTTTAAAATGTTTGAATGGTTTTAATTTTATTATTATATTTCAGATAGAAAAGTATTACTTATTTTAAAAAAGGTTACAGCTGCATGTATGTTTTTATGTAAGCTGAAAAATAGCCAAACTCAGAATTCGTTTATGAAAATTGTTAAAATAATTAATAATTATTACAAATTTGCAAAATATCGTAGGAAAAATAGAGCCTATTCGTTGAAAAATAGCCAAACTCTAAATTTTTTCTGAAAATTATTTAAATGATTCATAATTCTTATAAATTTATAAAGAAACATGGAAAAGAGTTATCGGAAAGACATTCTTAGTTGACTCTGTGAACAAATTGGGCCTATTTCTTTAAAAATAGCTCAAACCTGAATATATTTATGAAAATTGTTTATATAATTATTAATTCTTAGCAATTTTCAAAGCATAATAAAAAAAAGTCATCGGAAGGATATTCTTCGTTAATTCTGTTAAAAAATTGAGCTCATTTGTTGAAAAATAGCCAAACTCTGAATAAATTTATGAAAATTGTTTAATTAATTAATAATTCTTCGGAATTTGCAAAGCATCCAAGAACATTGTTTGTGAAAATAGTATCGTAGAAAAAAATGGAGTCTATTCGTTGAAAAATAACTTAACTCTAAATTTGTTAATGAAAAGTGTTTGAATAATTAATAATTCTTGTAAATTTACAAACTAAAATGGAAAAGAGTCATCGGAAAGACATTCTTAGTTGAATCCGTAAACAAATTGTGCCTATTTCTGGAAAAATAGCTCAAACCTGAATATGTTTAGGAAAATGGTTTAAATAATAATTGAGCCTATTTGTTGAAAAATAGCCAAAATCTGAATTCGTTCATGAAAATTGTTTAAATAATTACTAATTCTAAGGAATTTGCAAAGCATCATAGAAAAAAGTAATCGAAAAGATATTCTTTGTTAATTCTGTTAAAAAATTGAGCCTATTCGTTGATAAACAGCCAAACTCGGAATTCGTTTATGGAAATTATTTAAATAATTAATAATACTCAGGAATTTTCAAAGCATCGAAGAAAAATGTCATCGGAAAGATATTCATCGTTAATTCTGCAAAATGTTGAGCCTATTCGTTGAAAAAAGCCAAACTCTGAATCCATTTACGAAAATTCGTTTCATTAATTAATAATTCTTCGGAATTTGCAAAGCATCAAAGAACATTTGTTCATGAAAATTGTTTGAATAACTAATAATTCTTGTAAATTTGCAAAGTATCGTAGAAAAAATTGAGTCTATTTGTTGAAAAATAACCAAACTCGAAATTTGTTTATTAGAAGTGTTTAGGTAATTATTAATTCTTGTAAATTTACAAAGCAGCATGCAAAAAGTTATCGAAAAGACATTCTTAGTTGACTCCATCAAAAAATTGTGCTTATTTCATGGAAAATAGCTCACACCTGAATGTAATTGATAATAATTCTTAGGAATTTGCGAAGCATCATAGAAAAAAGTAATCGGAAAGATATTCTTTGTTAATTCTGTTAAAAAATTGAGCCTATTTGTTCATAAATAACCAAACTCTGAATTCGTTTATGAAAATTGTTTAATCAATTATCAATTCTTAGGAATTTGCAAAGCATCGAAGAAAAAAGTCATCGGAAAGATATTGTTCGATAATTCTGTTAAAAATTAAGCGTATTCGTTGAAAAATAGCCAAACTCTAAATTGGTTTATAAAAATTGTTTAAATAAGTAATGATTCTTGTAAATTTACAAAGCAGCATAGAAAAGAGTCATCGGAAAGACATTCTTAGTTAACTCCGTAAACAAATTGTGTCTATTTATCGTAAAATAGCTCCTAACCTGAATATTTTCATAAAAAATGTTTAAATAGTTATTAGTTCTTTGGCATTTGCAAAGCATCACAGAAAAAAGTCATCAGAAAGATATTTATCGTAAATTCTGTAAAAAATTGAGTCTATTCGTTGAAAAATAGAAAAACTCTGAATTCCTTTATGAAAATTGTTCAATTAATTAATTCGTTAAAGAACATTTGTTCGTGAAAATTGTTTCAATAATTAATAATTCTTGTAAATTCGCAAAGTATCGTAGAAAAGAGCTTGGAGTTCTAAAAGGGAATAAGCGCCAACATTTGTCACAGCAAAAGAGACAGAAAAAAGTCTTGAACTACTTTATTAACGACTTAAGTAGGCCACGAAACCCTTTTTTATAGGCGAATGGCGCCTACCTTGACTAATTTTTTTTCGCCACGTGAATCACGGAAGCGATCAAGAATTGATGAAATTCGAACAAAATTTATTTATATACCAGATTTGCATCATCGCTCTGACAGAAGACACGTGCGAGATCGCCTGCGTTGTTGAAGATTAAGATGAGCTTTGAGGAAACTATTTTATTTCCTTATTTCTTTCTAAACAACAAATTTCATTGTTACGTAACAGCTTTTTTCAGGGGGGTCTTGGGTCCAAAGAAATTTTATGATCTGTCACACAGGGAGGAGGGGGGGGGGAGGGTTGTAATAGTAAAATACATTTTAACAACCTCACTCAAACTCAAAATCATGGTAAATGTTTAATTTATCTTGTCAGGGCCTGAAATGTTTTCAGTTCTCAACTACAAACATTTTGTACGTCCCCCCCCGCCTAAACACCCTTCCCCTCACACATTTAGAAGAAGAAGCCAAAAAAAGAATTTTTTCAGCAAAAAAATTAGGCAAAATAAGTGATTGTTCACGATGATGGGGAAATAAAATATTTTAAATAAAATGTATGTGGACACTATACTAAATTCGATTTGAAACGCTCTAAATTCCTAAAATTTTAAGTAAAAATATGGCATTTTTAACAAAATAGATAAATTTTTGACCAAATAGTTGAATTCTCAATCAAAAGAATGAAATTTCGAATAAAATGATAGGTCTTCAAACAAAAAAGATTTATTTTACAAAATGGTTAAAATTTCAACCAGAGATGAATTTTCAAGTAAAATGATGAATCTTCAAAGAAAAAAATTAACTTTTAAGGAATTCGTTGAATTTTCTGAGAAAAAAGATAATGTTATACCAAAAAAGACGGGATTTCAATAAAATGCCTAAATTTTTACCCAAATAGTTGAGTTTTCAACTGAAAAGAATAAATTCTCAACCAAATAGTGAAATCTTCAACTAAAAAAGATGAATTTTAACCCAAAAATGGAATTATTAACTTTCCAGTTATAAAAGTTAATAAAAAATCAGGAAAAATGGATTTTCATAAAAATAGCTAAATTTTCAAACAAAAAAATGAAATTTCAACAAAAATTATGAATTTTCGACCGCAAAAAAGAATTTTCAAGAAAGGAAAATAATTTCAACGAAATTAATAAACTTTTAAGTCAGAGTTGATTTTTAACCCGAAAATATGATTTTTCATCAAAATATTTTATTTTTAACCAGATGGTTGAACTTTAAAGTCAAGAAGACCTATTTTTTATGAAAAAGAGGAATTTTAATCAAAAGAATTGAATTTTCAACCATGAAAAAAAAACATTTCAACCAAGTCCTAGAATTTTCAAATCGAAAAGACCAATTTTCTACAAAACAGTTGATTTTTTAACCCAAAATTATAAGCTTTTAGTAAAAAAGTTTATTTTCAATCAAAAACTTCAATTTTGTACTAAAATAGTTGAATGTTCAACGCGAAAAAAAGGAATTTTTAATCAAAAAGGATTACTTTTGAGCAAAATAGTTAAATTTTCAATAAAATTATTAAATTTTCAACCAAATAATTAAAGTTTTAATCCAAACAGTTCAATCTACAACCAAAAAGATGAATTTTCAACTAAAATTATGAATCTTCAACTAAAAGAGATGAGTTTTTAAGAAAATAGTTGAATATTTAACACAATTATTACATTTTTCTATAAAATAGTAGAATTTTCAACAATAACCATTATTTAATTATCAACCAAACAATTTTTGTCCTAAATCATGTATGATTTTTCAATCAAATAGTTGAATTTTCAATCCGTAAGGGCAAATTTTTCATAAAAAATGGCAAATGTTTGACATATCAGTTAAATTATCGGTAAAATAATGAGATTTTCAAGAAAATAGTTGAATTTGTAACCTCATAGTGGAATTTTCGGCCTAACTCAAAAATGAATTATCTGCCAAATAGTTGAAATCAAAATTAATTATCAACCAAACAGTTGAATTTGCAATCAAATACTTGAATTTTGAACCAAATACTTGAATTTTCAAACAAAATTAATTATCATCTAAATAGTTGCAATTATCAACCAAACAATTTTTGACCTAACTCTAATATGATTTTTCAAGCAACTAGTTGAATTTTCAATCCGCAAGGACTAATTTTCTATCAAAAAAGGAAAATGTTCGACCAATCAGTTCAATTATCGATAAAATAATGAGATTTTCAAGAAAATAGTTGAATTTGTAACCTCATAGTGGAATTCTCGGCCTAACTCATTACCACACTAATTATCAACTAAACAGTTGAATTTAAATCAAATACTTCAATTTTGAACCAAATACTTGAATTTTCAACAAAAAAAAATATTATCATACAAACAGTTGCATTTACAAATTTTTTATCTTGACTTTTTATCCAAATAGAGAAACGTTCAACAAAACAGTTAAATTTTCAATAGAATAGTTATTTATTGAAAAAAAAAATATTCAACAAAATAGTTGAAAAAATTCTCTTGGCTACCAAAATGGTTTAACCCACATAAAACTCACAAGATGACTTCCTTATAGAAGGGCGAATTAAAAAAAAAATTGTAATAAAAGAGCATAAATATGTGTGTGTTTTTTTGTCAAATGAGAGTTTTTATATATTGAAACAATTCATCGCCACACTGTCAATTTAGAACTATTTTCAAATTTTCTGATGGGTTTCGAAAAAGGACGGGAAAACTCGCCAGAATCTGAGACGAAAATTAAACATGTAATGTATATGAAAATATAAACAATTTTAAAGAAAGAATATTTATTTCTTCGAAAAGTAGGTGTCAAAATTCCAATAATCCTAGCTTCGTCAATTTTGTTTTTATTCGCTGAGCGGTTCTGCTACTTGAATTGTAGAACCTGCCTCGATATTAAAATATTTAAATAAAAAATTGGTCAATTTTTAATGTTTTAAAAACCTGATCGTTGTCTCCTCTTGTGACTTTAATTTGACTGCCCTCGGGATTTTCCGAAAAAAGAGCAAAATATTTTGTAGACGAAGAAATATTTCTTCTAGGGGAAATTTGTAGCTTCCTAGTAAAAGAAATCGCAAAGTGCTGATATAAATATGTAACGGAATTGAAAGAATCTGAAAATTTCACAAATCAATATTTGGTTCGAAATAAAGAATTGGACGTAAAAAAAATTACCAATGTAAACGGAACTGTCGCCAGAGTAGATATAAATCTCTCTGACTAAGAATAACGGTACTTTCTTTTTTATTTGCGCAGGCCACGTGGAGGGCTCCTCAATACTTGTGTTTTCGTCAAGTTTTGACAATTGCTGTAAGGCTTCAATGCAGGTCAGACGACCTTCTTTCTGATTCGATAAGGTCACGAGATGAAAAATCGGAATTTCGACAGATGTTCCAGATAATAAGCCAAGTTCACGCGTGTTGCATCAACCTACTTTGGACACGCAAAAATACCGAGGGGTAATTTCACTCGTCAAAAACCTGTACTGAGTAATCTGTATTATGCCTTATTACATCCTATTATGCATGAATACGCATTCATACGCATTACTACGCCTTACTAGGTATTGATACGCCTTATTACACATTAATACGCTTTATTAGGCATTAACGCATCTTATTACACCTAATGACGCATTAATACGCCTCGGTACGTCCTCTTACGCAATAATGCGCCTTATTACACCTTATTACTCATTAATACACCTTACTACGTATTAATACGCCTCATTGTACATTAATACGCATTTTTACGCATTGACGCATCTTATTTTACCTCATTACGCATTAATACGCCTTATTACTCCCTATTATGCATTGATGAGCCTTATTACACCTTAGGACTCATGAATATGCCTTAATTCACATTAAAATGCTAAAGTTTGATTATTTGTAACAGTGTAACCTGAAAATCGGAAAGTAAAATATAAAATGTTGGAGTCTACTTTGCCAGATGAGTAGTTTATACCAATTTATATTTGTGAATTGTTTTTAGTACTTTGAATGGAATTAATTAATTAATTAATTGAGAAAGGGATTAATTTAATGGTTTTCACTGAATTTTATAATAATGTTCGAATATTCTTCCAATTGATTTATAGTGATTTGAATTTGAAATTGTTATTCTTTTTGAATTCGAGGAATTCTTGATTGATTTTAATGGTTTGAAGGAAGTTTCAAAGCTTTTTTTTCCTCCTATAAAAATCATGGCATTTTTAGGACTTT
>JAABKJ010006734.1:0-21653 GCA_011634705.1 Andricus grossulariae
CTTTTATTAACAAGCTCATTCCACTTTCATCCTCTGCCAGAAGCACCACATCGTCCGCGTACGCTAACGAGTATATTATTTTATTTCCTAGAACTGTACCCCCTTTTCCTTTCTTTTCCATTTTCTCTTCTAGGTCTGCTAACGATATGCTAAACAACAGCGGAAATAGCGGGCACCCTTGTCTGAGACCCCTCCCTGTCCAGAACTCCTCTCCCTTCTGTTCCTAAGCACCTCCGCGTAAATTTTATATGTTACTGGCATGAGAGTGATTCCTCTACAATATTTCACTTTTCTATCCCCTCTTTTCTTTAATAAAGGAACTACCAAATCTGTTCTCCACTTCTTCGGCTATCCTTCCCCTCTCCATTCTCTATTACATACTTCCCAAATCTTTTCTCTAACCCTTCATCCGCCAAATTTCAACGTTTCATTCTCGATCGCATCCTCTCATGTCGCCTAGTTTCTTTTTAATTTCTCAATTGCTTGATTCAACTCCTCTGTGGTCACCTCATTCCCACCTTCCATCCCTCCCTCCTTCATCTTTCTACCTTCCCCCTTCACCTTGCTATCCACCCCTCCTAACAATTTCTTGAAATATACCGTCCAATCATCCATACTTATCTCTTTATTGATTCCTTTCCATTCACTCCTTTCTCTATTGATCACCTCTCATTCTCTTCCTTCCTTTATTGCCTTCTCTACCTTCTCCATGTACCTCACCTTCTCCTCTTGTCGTTTTACATCCAGTAATTTCTCGTGTTCCCTTTTTATTTTATTATACTCCTTTCTGCCTATCTCTCCTCTTCACCAACTCTTTAACGATAACTTCATACGATCTTTACTTTCTACACATTCCATATTCCACATCCCGCCATCCTCTCCCCTCCCTTCTTTCTTCCTCACTTGGCCTCATTTCTTCCACTATCTTCTCTACCCTTCCCCTCATCTTACACAACATCTCATCCACGTCTCCCCCATCTTCAATCACAAAATTCTCTTCATCCATTCTTTCCGTATATTCTCTTAGCTTATCAACTCTCCATTTGTCCATCTTTGCTTTTTTCCCTGTCGCTCCGTCCTTCTTCCTTCCCCCTCTTCTCCAATTCCCGCATTTCAACGTTGCAATGACTGGAAGTGTTCTGACCCTATTTCGTTCCCTCCTTCTCCTTTCCTCGGCCAGAATTTAGTCTACTACTGTTTCCCCTTTTCCTGCAAACGTATTCTAGCCTACCTCATCCCCTCCTGAAGGGATTTCAGATATTTCGAAAATGTATTCAGAAAACTGTAAAGAAATTTTTTTTATTTTATAGGATGTTACAAAATCTGAAGGATTGGTTGGAGTTAGTTTAACCCTTCAAACTTCAGGACTTTTAGAAGTTTGAAAGAAATTTAGAAATATTTTATACATTTTCGGAAATTTTTTTATTTTAAAAATATGTTCAATCTCTTCAAAAATTCTAAAGCCCTACATGTCCTTTAAAGCAATTTGAATTTGTCCAAAAATTGTCAAAAACTTTCAAAATTACAAAAATTTCACATCCATATTTCCACAAATCTTCCATATTTTTTTCAACATTTTTAGAATTCTTTTTAAATCTTTTCAAATTTTCTTTAATAATTAATTAGTCAAAATGAAAAATCATTTTAAATTTTCAGAGGAATCTTAAGAAAATATTTGTATTCTCTTGAAACTTATCAAAATTCTTAAAAAGTTTTCAAAATTTTGTTTGGAAATGTTAACCAACCTACATTTGATTTAAAATTGTGTTGCATTCTCTTCAACTCATAAGTAATATTTAAATATTTTTAAAACGTGAAAAAATTCGGAATGTCTTTTGAAATAATTCGAATTTTTCCTGAAATGTAAAATAAATTCTGAAAAATTAAAAACATTACCATAAAATATTCCAGGTTATTTTTGTGAAAAAATGTTAAATGTTTGCAAATATTTTTACATCTTTAAATATTCTCTTCAAATTAATTTTTCGAACAAAAAAAAAATCATTTTAAATGTTGCTAGGAAGCTTAACAATATGTTTCATTCTCTTCAAATATTTCAAAGAACGTGAAAAGCTTCTAAAAGTTTTGTTCATTTTCTTCAGGAATGTACCTTTTATTTTAAATTCCTACAAGTGTTTTAAACTAAATCTACTTTTACTAAAAGTTTGGAAAATCTGTCAAAATTACAAAAATTGCCTTTATATCTTCCATATGTTTTCCGACATTTTAACCAATTTTTTTCATCTTTTGTAATTTTCTTTAACAATAAATTAGTTGAAGTAAAAAATCAATTTAAGTTTCCCCACTTTTTTCGAAATATTCACAAATTTACATTTTTTTAAATTTCATTTTCTTCAAATTATAAATATTATTTAAATTTGTTCAAAACGTCGAATCACTCTAAATATCTTTTAAAATATTTCGAATTTCTCCTGATATTAAAAAAAAAATTACAAATTTCAAAACATTACCTTAGAATCATCCAGATTCTTTTTATGACAAGTTGGAAAATCTTTTGAAATGTTTGAAAAATTGTTTTCAAAGTAATTTTTCAAAAATGAAAGAAATATTTCAAATTTTATTGCGAAACAGAATAAAAATGGTTATTCTCTTTATTAATTTTATTGCAATTTTTTAAGTTTTCAATTACTCCTTAAATCCCAATGGAAATTTTTTCACTCCCTTGAACCCATAGGTTAGTTTATGGAAGAAAAAGTGACTGAAATGATATTTTTATTTAAAAAAGCGACTATAGTGACATTAGCTTCAAAAATTAGTTAAAATAGGTGACAGGCGCCTACAAAAAAGGATTTCGTAGCCTATTAATACGTTAATTAAGTCATTATTCTCCAATCTCCCCCCCCTCCCTTCCCTTATTTGACCAATTGCGACGCCTTCCCCATTTTCTTACTCATCTACTTCTCTCTCTCTTCGCCTCCCAGTCCACCCTTCCCCTCCTTACTCACCCCCATTTCTAATCATTTCCCCTACTTCCTCTCACTTTTCTTACGTCCCCTCCCTTATTTACCCTTCAATGCCACTCCTCGATTTCCCCTACTTCACCTTTCCTCATTCTCCCTCCTTCCATTTTTCCTCTCACTTCACCTATTTCTATTCCCCTCATTTCCCATCACTTCTTCTACTTTTTCTCCCCTCATTTCCCTGACTTTTCCATTCCTAATTTTTCATCTTCCCTGACCATTATGATATTTAAAAACCAAAATTCAAATCTTCAACATTATTATACAGAATATTTTATAAATGGAATAAAACAATTTCAAATATTAGTTGATAAATTTTTCACTCATTATTGTCAGGGCCGCAACAGCCCAATTTACTGGAAAAAAGTGAAAAGAAACCGTTATGTAGCTTATTAAGACGTTAAGTAAGTCGTTAAAATCTCCCCCTCTTATACTCCCCCACCCTCAGAGCACTTCCCCTCCCTTCCCTATTAACCTTCCCCTCACTTTCACTCCTTACCACTACTTCTGGCTTCTCTACTTCCCATCTCCTCATTTCCCCTACTGCTCCGCCCATCAATTTCCATACTTCCTCTCCATTTACTTATCTCTTTTTCCAAACTCCACCATCCCCTCACCTACTCTCCTCATACTCCCATACCCCTCACTTCCCCTGCAGGGAAAAAAGTTAGGCGGACCAAACAACAAGAGTTTCTGCCCGGGGCTTCGAAACCCTAAAAAGTAACTGAAAGTGATTAATGTGGACTAACAATTTGAATTAAAAAGAATTCAAATTGATTCGATGAAATTTATAAGAATTCCAAGTGAATTTGAGCAATTTCAGGACAAATTCATAATACGAAAAAACTTCATGCTCGAAATTTCCTGACTTTTCGATTCCTAATTTTTCATTTTCCCTGATCATTATGATATTTAAAAACCAACAATCAAATCATTAAAATTATTATACAGAATATTTTATAAATGGAATGAAACAATTTAAAATTTTATTCGATACATTTTTCATGTATTATTCTCAGTGCTGTTACAGCCTAATTCGCTGGGAAAAAGTGAAAAGTAACCGTTTTGTAGCTTATTAAGACGTTAAATAAGTCATCCAAATCTCCCCCTCTCATGACACTTCCCTCCCTTCCCTATTATCCTTCCCCTCACTTTCACTTCTTACCTCTACTTCTGACTCCTCTACTTACCATCTCCTCATTTCTCCTACTGCTTCATCCGTCAATTCCCATACTTCCCCTCCCTTCCTTTCCCAACATCACCAGCCTATTTATCTTCACTTCCATACTACCCCTCTCTTGCCCATCATTCCCCTTTTCTCATTTCTACTACCAACAATCACTTCCTCTCCTTTTACCCAACCCCACCAACCCCTAACCTATCCTCCTCACACTTCCCATACTCCCCCACCCCTCACTTCACTTCCAGGGAAAAAAGTTAGGCGGACCTAACAATAACAGTTTCTGTCCGGGGCTACAAAACCATAAAAAGTGACTAAAAATGACTGATAGAAGAATTCAAAAGAATTCGATGAAATTTGTAAGGAATCCAGGTGAACTTTAACAAATTCATAAGACTTCAATATAATTCAAGTTCAATTCAAAATAATTCAAATAATTTTATAAAAATTCAAAATATTCCTTTGATTTGAGTTAAACTAGAGTGAGTTTAAAGGAATTTAAGGGAAATGAGAAAAATTCGATGAAATTCATGAAAATTCATAGTGAATTAAAAAAATTTCTCCTACTTTTCCTCACTTCCACTCACTTCATTTTTCCTCAATTCTCGTCAATATCTCCCCTCACTTTCAATCATTTCTCCTCCTCCACCTTACATCCCCTACTTCCACATTCTAATTTATCCTCACTTCCCCATCATCATTTCTCCTCATTTTCCCTACTTCCCCATCTCCAATTTCTGCACTCTCATTTAGCCTTACTTCCCTGACTTTCTCTCAATCATTTCCCCTCACTACCACTACTCCTCCTTTCCTTATTTCTCCTCATGTCTTTTACTGCCCCTTCGCTCATTTTCCGTCACCACCCATCCTTCCATAACACTAAATCCCCTATTCCCCTCCATTCATTTCCCCTCATGGGGAAAAATTACGACGGACGGACGAACACCCGAACGAAACTATAAGGGTTTCTGCCCAGGGATACGAAACCCTAAAAAGTAAAAAAAATCCAAAAAATTCAGTGGAATTGAATTAATCAAAAAAACTTTAGGGAACACCAAAGAAATTAAAAGAATTCAGGATAAATTGAGAAGAATTGAATCGAATTCCAAATGAATTCAAATTAATTGCAAATACTGAGCTTTTAAAATTTCTTAAAATCATTGATATCCTCAGAAATCTTATAAAAAACGTATGGAAACTTTTTTAAATTCTTTGAACATCAATAAAATCCCTTGAAATTTTTGTAATCTCTTGAAAATGCCTTGGAATCTTTTAACCTGCCATAAAATATTTCCCACCCTTTGAAGTCCCTTCAAATTATGGAAATTAATTAAAAATTCATTAAAATCTTTTTAAATTCTATAAAATTGTTTAAATTCTTTGCAATCCCTTGACACTTTTTAAAGCTTTTGAAAATTCCTTGGAATCTTTTAAAATGCCATACAATACTTCAAATCCTAAAATCTTCTGGAATCCCTTGAAATTTTTACAGCTCTTTAATACTACATGACATTGTTAAAAACATCATAAAATCTTTAAAATCATTTTGTCACTTTAAATTATTGGTATCTATTCGAAATTCCTTGAAAAATCATTCAAAATACCCTAAGATATTTCAAATCGTTTGAAATTTCTTTAATTTTTAAAAATGCCCTAAAATCTTTAAATTTTTTTGAAAATATTTTGAAATAATTTAAAATTTTTGAACTTCTACGAAATCCCTAAATTATTGTGAATAAATTCTTTAAAATCCATTAAAACATCTAAAAATCCCGTAAAATTACATGAAATCTGATATTTAAAAAATTATTAATATACCTTGAAAAGCTTTAAAATCCCTGAAGGCATTGAAATCCTTAGAAATTTGATAAAATCCTTTAGAATCTTTTAAAATATCCTAAAACCTTATAGATCCTATAAAATCGTTCCGTATCTTCCGAAATTCTGTAGAATCCAATGGAAATTTTTTTCAGCCCTTAAACCCATCCCTGACTTGACCCTTCGCGACTCCTTCACTCTCTCTTCGCTTCCCAGTCCACTCTTCCTCTCCTTACTCACCCCCATTTCTAATAATTTTCCCTACTTCGTCTCACTTTTCTTAAGTCCCCACCCTTATACCCTTCACTTTCCCTCCCCGATTTCCCCTACTTCACCTTCCCTTATTTTCCCTCCTTCCATTTTTCCTCTCACTTCATCTGCTTCTACTCCTCTCATTTCCCATCACTTCATCTACTTTTTCTCCACTCATTTTCCTCCCTTATTTACCCTTCACTTCCCCTCCCCGATTTCCCCTACTTTACCTTTCCTCATTTTCCCTCCTTCCATTTTTCCTCTCACTCCACATATTTCTACTCTTCTTCTACTTTATCCTCCCCTCGAATCCTTCCTTACCTCATTTCATAAAATATTTCTTACCAGCTGAAACTTAAGATCAGAATTACATTTAAAAGAGCTTCACATTAATGTTTAAAAATTTATTGAATAACGCTGAACGATTATTATACAGAATTTCAATTTAATTTGTTCAATCTCTTCGATGGGAAAAATATTAAAATCAAAAATTCGTATAATTTACACATTTAATTTAAAAAGGGCGTGTTTTCAATTAAAAGGTTAGTACTGAAGAGATCGCTTCGTTTGAATGTCGTCCAAAATTGTTCTCAATTCTTCGTCTTCCAGGCGACCTTCCAAACTTGGGATCAATGCTTTCGCCTCTTCCGGCGTCTCCGGGCAAAGGTTCGCTAACGACGCGAGCTCGAACTTGTGTAACTTTTTTTGCATCAGCAAACTAGTTGGGAAAGAGAAATTAACTTGATATAATGATGTACTAGTCTTCTTAACTAATTTTAAACGAGTATTGATTAAACCATACTTATGTTGTAAAGAATAACTTCTTAAAAAGTTGGAATGAATTGGAAGCGAAAGCGGGTGAAAAACTTTATAGCGGATTTTATACCTTGGCACTTGTTTGTTTTTTAAATTAATGGAAAAAAAATATATAAAACAAAAGTTTAGAAATTCGAAGCGTACCTTCGTACAGCCGAGATAGTTTCCTTGTTTTTAAACTTGCGAAAGCGGTTGGTGTAGGTTAGTGTTTTCATAAAAACTTCCGAGAATTCCTGTTCTTCTTCAGCAGACTCGTTCTGAGCTTTTCTGTGCTCTAAAAGCATGTGTACCTCCGATATTAGCAGTGTCTCGGCATTCTCGAATTCTGTAGAAAATCAGTTTCTTAAGAAATAACGTGAGAGAATATTTTCTTGATTACCACATTTCGTTCTTTTTTATTACACAAGCTTCTAAGGAGCAGCATACCTTTCATTTTTCTTTTAAAACCTTCAAGATAGTTCTTTTTAGGTTTTCGTAGCCCCGGGCAGACACCTTATTATAGTTTTGGTCGGGTGTCCGTCCGTCGTATTTTTTAACAAGGAGCGGAAATGATAAGAGGGGAAGTAAGGGAAATGAGGGAAGGGCAAATGAAGGAAAATCGGGAGGAAAAGTGAGAAAAAATAATGGGAGGGGAGTGATGGGAGGGAAGTAGGTAGGATAAGAGAAGGGGGAGTAGGGGGAATGAGGTTAAAGTAGGGGGAATGAGGAGTTGGAAGTAGGGGAGTGAGGAGAAATGGCGAAGGGTAAGTAAGTGTTAGGAGAAATTAGGTGGGGGGAAATGAGAAATGGGGAAGTAATGGCAGGGGAACAAGGTGAAGTGATGGCAGGGAACCAGGAAGTAAGGGGAGTGGAATTAGTGGAAGTGTAGAGAAATATGGGATGGGAAATAGATGAGGAAGAAGTTGTGGAAGGGAGGGGAACCGAAAGTTTCCTAGGGAAATGAGGGAATGGGAAGCACGAAAAATTATTGCACAGGGATTGAGGGGAAATGAAGGATGGGCAAGTAGGGCAGGTGAGGGGAGGGAAAATTAGGGGAGTAGGGGAATTGAGGTATAATTATGGGAGGGGGATAAGGGTAGGGAAAATGATGGAAGGTAAAGTTACTTTAATAGGAACATGTGTTCTATTCTTTCGGTCTTACGATCAGTTGACAATAAAAAACGAATAGGATTTTTCCATGTCAAACAATTTTAATCATAATTATAATTACGACGTTTCGACCTATACTGTCGGTCATCTTCGGGTAAATTAAACATCCGCAAGAACAATTTTGGAATCCAAATTGTGGTCCGATGAAAATAATTGAAACGGTATTCCGAAAATATAATTGGGAAAAACCTCAAAAAAACAAAAAGAGGCTCCCAATGATTAAAAGGTTACATTTTTTAAATTTAAGAGCGAACCACAATAGTCAAACGATGGACGAAGTGAAGGTAAAGTAGCAGAAATGAGAAAAAACAAAGAGGAAAGTGAGAAAAAATTATGGGATGGGAAGTGAGGAGAGGGGAAGAAGGTGGGACAAGGGAAGGGGAAATTATGGCAAAGTAGGGGGAATGAGGTAAGCGGAAGTACGGGGAGTGAGGACCAATTGGGAAGGGTAAGTAAGGGGTGGAGGGAATGGGGAGTGGGGAAGAAAGGGAAGTGATTGCAGGGGAACTAGGAGAAGTGTGGGGAGGGGAATTAGTGAAAGTGAAGGGAAATGTGGGATGGGAAGTAGGGGACGGGGAGTTTTATATGTGGAACTAGATGAGGAAGAAGTTGGGGAAAGGAGGAAAAGCGAAAGTTTAAGTGTGAAGAAGGGATGTAGGGGAATGTCGGGGGAGTAGAGGAGGAAACATTAAAAAAACTTTTCCTATTAATTCAAAGATAATAGAGAAATTTTTATGTGTACAGTTATCGGTAGTGGAAAATAATAAAAAGTTAGAATTTAAAACAAAAATTGGCTGAATTAAAATTTTGTTTTAAATGTGCAAAAAACATGTTTTTTTTTATTGCGTCATATGCGCACTTTTTTCAAATAGTTAAATTAATCGGACTTGAAATTTCCGTGAAATAGGTCTAAGACCTATTCAAGTTACATTCAAAATAACTCAAATGAATTGGAAAAAATCAAAAAAAATCTATTGATTTCAGTAAAATTGGAGTGAATTTACAGAAATTAAAGGGAAATGAGAAAAATTTGATGAAAATCATAGAAATTGAAAGTGAATTAGACAAAAATCAAGTGAATTGAAAACAATTCAAAAACACGAAAAAATGCATTGAATTCATTAAGTTTGAAATGAGTTTAGAAAAATTCAAGATAATTCAAAAGAATTTCACGAAATGTCTAAAAATTCAATGTGTAGAATTGACTGCATTTAGAAGAAATCAAGTGTATTCTAAAATTCAAGAGAATTCAAAATAATTAAAAGGAATTCAGCATAAACTGATAAGAATTCAGAGCGAAATCTAAATGAACTCAAATGAATTGCAAAAAATAGTTGAAAATTTCTCCTAATCTTAGAAACCCTACGAATTCCTTCATTTCTCGTGAATAAGTTATTTGAGATCCATGAAAATATTATAAAACCCGTGAATTTCTATGAAATCTGATATTTCCTGAAATTTTGGAAAGATACCTTGAGAGTTTTCAAAGTCCCATAAAATCATTGCAATCCTCGGGAATTTTAAAAAACACCATGAAATATTTTTAAATCTCTTAAACCCTTTCAGGTCCTGTAAAATCGTTCCATATCTTCGGAAATTCTTTACAAAAGCCTAAAATATTTAAAATCCTTCAAAATTAGTTCAAATTATTGAAATATATTAAAAATACCCTAAGACAATTTAAATCCTTGAAAGTCTTTTGAAATGCCTTGAAACTTTTTAAAGCTCTCCAAAATTCCTTGCAATGTTTAAAAATTCCCTATAACCTTTCAAATTCCCTTAAAATTATTCAAATGAACTAAAAAGTCCTTGGAATCTTTTAAAATGTCCTAAAATCTTTGGAAATACCTTGAAATATTTGAAAATCTTTGAAACCCTACGAAATCCCTCAATTTTTGTTAATAATTTCTTTCAAATTATTGAAATCTATTAAAAATTTCTTGGAATCTTTGAAGAAACCCTAATACTTTGAAAGAATTCAATAAAATTCTGAACAGATATAGACCTAATTTCAATAGTGGTTACCCATGCGTTAATTTATTGAAAGAAAAGCCACTAAAGTGATATTTTCATTTTAAAAAGTGTCTAATTGTAAATAAATATAATTTTCTTAAGATTCTTGAGATACTTCAAAAATAATTTTGAAAATTTCAAATATGTCAAATCAAAATTTCAACAAAAAAGTTAATCTTCAAACCAATAGTTGAATTTTCAAACCAAAAAAATGAATTCTCAACGAAAGAAGTGATAGTTTACATTTTAATCCAAAAAGAATTTCATTTTAAATCAAAAGTCGCCCAAAAAGATAAATTCTCAAAAAAAAAAAGTTGAATCCTCTAATAAAAAAAGATTAATTGTTAGCCAGGTGTATTTTTAACCAAAAAAGATCAATATTTTCCAAAACTGGTGCATTTTCTACAAAACAGTTAAAATTTTTAACCCGAAAAAATTAATTTTCAACAAAAAAGTTATTTTTCAACCAAAAAGGACGAATTTGTAACTAAAATGATGAACCTTCAACTAAAAAATTACCTTAACAAAGTAAATAAACTTTTAACCAAGTAGTTGAATTGTCAACATTAAAGATAAATTCTCAGCGAAAAATGTAATAGTTAATATTTCAATCCAAAAAGATTTTAATTTTAAACCAAAAACAGTTGAATTCATCAAAAAACGATTTTTCAACAAAATAGTTACATTTTTCAAACAAGGGGATAAATTTTGAACTAAAATAGTTAATTTTCAACAAAAGTAGAGAATTTTTAATACAATAGTTTAAATGTTAATCTAGTAGTTGAATATTCAACCAAAAAAGATAAAGTCTCAACCAAAAATATAATAGTTGAATTAAAATTGAAAATTTTTCAATTTTAAATCAAATAGAGTTTAAATGATCAAAAAAGTTGAACTTTCAATAAAACAGTTGAATTATCAACCAAAAAACATTTTGATTTTAAACCAAATAGTTATGTTTTAAAAAGAGATGAATTTTCAAACCGAAAAAGATTTTTCAGTCAAGAAAAAGAAGTGTTTTATGGAAATTATAATTTGAAGGGAAAAATAATTTTTAATCCAAAATAAAAATGTCAAATAACTATTTATTTTTTTAAGTTTCTCTGTCTATTTGCTTTAAAGTTATATAACTGTCATTTTCCTCGGTTTCTCGAGAAAATTCAAAAAGGTTTTTGAAGGTTTCCGATATGTTCAAAAAGTATCTAGAAAATTTCTAAACAATTTTTTTCTTATTTTACAGACTTTTACAACATTTTAGGAATAATTTGAGTCAGTTGAAAAGATATTTGGCACTTTTTCGAGCTTAGAACAAATTTAAAAATATATTATAAATTTTCGGAAATCTTTCAAAGTTTAAAAATATTTTTATTCTCTTCAAAACTTTTCTTTTTAACTTTACTTAACTTTTATTTTTGAAATGTTTTACAAATTTAAAAATGTCTTTTAAAATTATTTTAAATTTTCAAGATTCCCTATTAACAATTACGGAAATGTTTTCGAATGCTTTAATTTTTCATTAAATATTCTCTTAAAATAAATTTGGTAAAATAAAAAATCATAAAAAAATTTTCTAGAAATATTAAGAACATTTTTTTATTCTTTTGAAAGATTAATGTTATATTTGTATCTTTTCAAAACTTCTAAATGTCTTTCAAACTTCTTCGAATTTCTTTCTAAAAATGTATAATCTTGCAAAATATTGCTTTAAAATCTTTTACATTCTTTACCAAAATTTGAGAAAATCATTCGAAATGTTTTAAAATCCTTTTAAATATTTTCTTAAAATTAAGTTTTCAAAATAAAAAATCAATTCAAATTTTCCCTGAAATCTTGAGAAAATGTTATTATCCTAAAACTTTTCAAAATCCTTACAAAGCTTCACAATTTCATTTTAAAATCTTTAAAAATCTACATTTTGTTTAACTTTTTTCAAACATTTCCAAATTTTTAATTATTTCTGAATCTTTTCAAAAATTCTAATTTTAATGTTATTAAATTTTTCAATTTAATTTGATTTTTTTATAATTTCGGGTTGAAAATTCAACTGGTTTGTAGAAAATTCGTCTTATCAGCTTAAAAATTCAACAATTTAGTTGAATTTCTTTTTCTTGAATTAAAAATCTGCCTCAGTTTAAAATTCAACTCTTTTGTTGAAAATTCCTCTTTTTGGTTTAAAAATTGATCTCATTTCGTCGAAATTTCGTCTTAGTTTGGTTAAGAAGGCAACTTTTTTTTATAGAAAATTAATCAGTTTTGGTGGAAAATTCCATTATTTGGTTGAAAATTAACTTTTTGGTTGAAAAATCATATTTTCGGGTTAAAAATGCAACTATTTGGTTGACAATTAATTAATTTGGTTAAAAACAGATCTTTTTTGTTCAAAATTCAACTACTTGGTTTAAACTATGTATTTTGTTGAAAATTTATCTATTTTGGAAGAAATTTAATCTTTTTTGGTTAAAACTGCAACTGTTGGGTGAAAAATCAATCTCTTTTTGTCAAAGATTTAAATAATTTTGTTTAAATTTGTCTTTTTTGGTTGAAATATCAGCTGATTCATTTTTCATTGAGAAGTCACCTTTTTTAGTTGAACTATTTGGTTTAAAGCTTATGTATTTTGTGGAAAATTCATCTTGTGCCTAATTTAATTAAATTATGTGTTTAATTTAGGAATTTTTGACAAATAATTAAAGAATATTCTTAATTATATTCACCACCGAATGACTAAATAAATAAATAATACTAAAAACATAATTAAAATCACGAATTTGAATAATAATTAAAAGAAATTTTCATTTTATCTTCATACTTACAATTCTGTGCATTTTTAACATATTAATACTTTAAATGACAGATATTTTCCTGAGATTAGTGAAAATGATAAAAAGAAGTTTGATTTAGATCATTATAAATCCAGCACGCTTGAAAAAATTCCCTGACTTCAAAAATAAATCCCTGACATTTCCAGGTTTTTCCAGGTGAATAGACACATACTGATACAGTATATTTACAAAGTAGAAAAACTTTTATTGTATATCGCTCCTATCAAAAATTACAAATTAACATCTAATATCACATCACATAGTACAATAATCCTACAAATCATACTCCTAAACTATCTACACTATTTACAAAAAAAAACTACATCATTGAGCAGGTCTATTAATATATCCCTGATCAGCTAAAGAGTCGTAGATTTTTCTCGTCTTATTAACATCAATTTTTAACAAAACCCTAGCCTGTGCCAATCTAAGCGATCCATTTCTTTTGTTCTCGCTTATCAGTATATGCTTAAAGTCCAAGTAACTCGCAGGGATGATTCGAGCCTTTGAACAAAGTTCAACTTCAGCCTGGGAAAGTTTTTCGAAACCAGGAAGTCCTCTGATCGCGAGAGGTGGTGGAGCTCTTCTTTGGGAAATTCCCCCAACAGCAGGAGCTTTTGTCTCCAAGTCGCTGCTATGTAGAATGGTTTTCCAGTTACAATCTACACTTGCCAAAAAGTTTCTTCTGTCCCTTTCGCTCTCCTGTCTAACATTCGCAAGTTTCTGGAACAATGGCACGCTGTGAAAATGCTTCAAACCATTTTTCCGAAAATCGAGAAGCTTGTGGAGGTATAATTTCAACTCGCCAGCTCTGTGTAGACCCTCAATGATGTAATCAAAATCCATTCCAGCGACTAATTGCATAAAAACTAATAACCTTTCAAATCGGGATCTCGTTATAGTGGCATCATATCTATACAACCAGGTATTTATCCTTCTCAGAGTAATCAATCCATGATCTTTGATAATTTTGTGCCGTCTCTTGCGTTCTCTAAGTCTATTATTATAAGCACTGACTAGACCTGTTTGTAAATGTCTTCCCAACTTGTCATCCGGATCATCCGAATTAAAATCTTCATATTTCAACTCGGAAATAAGGAGTTCCGCGTGGTTATCGAAATTGATTTCAAAGTCTGATCTGGCTGCATTGTAACCTGATAGTAATCTGTTATTAGTAGTTCCTGCTGCAAATCTAGGTGGCTCTTCTAAATCATCAACTTTGAACATGTAGGGAATTGGTGGTAAATAGAAGAGACTAGCCTCGGTTTCCTTAAATTTTGGTAAACCAACTAAACTTTGGTTGTCTACGTAATTTTGCAGATAGTGAGATTTGCATTCCTCGGGGGTTTTCCCCTCCATTTTTCGGGAAATGTCTACCCAGTTTCCAAATCCACAATCTAAGAGAACATCCATGAATTCGAGTTCCTCTTTTGCAGTCCAACCGGAATTGGGAATTAGGGGGAATTCGTTTTTCACGATAATGTAATCGTGGCAGTTTTTGTGTTCATGAATTTCTCGGCCGTTTGAGAAGCAGGAACAACAGAGATTTATATTTCTACATATCGCGCAGCGTATGTGAGGCTCGGATAAAGTGGTTTTACATATGTCGCAGATCGCATCTGAAGCAATGATTTCCTCCTTCTCAACTGACACATCGAGATCGGTATTATTGTATTTGCTCGCTATCGCGACACTCGTTGCGCAGTCTGAAAGCAAGAAAATCATTACTTTAGAAACTGTTCGCAACTTAGAAACTTACTTTTTTAGCAGCATTGGGAAGTAAGGGGTCGTCCATGAACTACGTTAACAATTTTAGAGGGCAGGGGCAAAAATTACGGTTGGTAACATTTAGTACGTTTCCTGATGATCAATTTTAAGAAAGTTTGCGAAAGATGGTCCTGCAATGGTACAGTTCAATAACAACTTAACAAATTTAAAAAGCACTTTCATATTTCAGACTTCACACTCATTCCTCTATTCCCCTCTTTTCCTTTTTTTAAAAGAATTCTTATTTTTCCCTTTGTTTTTGAGACACATTCCTTTGTTAATAAGTAATCTTTTTTATCAAAAATTCAAATACTTGGTTAATAGTTAAACTACTTTATTAAAAATTCATTTTTTGGTTGAAAATGCATCTGTTTGGTTAAAAAATTAACTATTCCATTTTTTGAAAATCAATCTTCTCGGATAAAAAATCATCTCTTTTGGTTAAAAATGAAACAGTTTGGTTGAAAAATAACGTAGTATAGTTCAGAACTCAACTGTTTTGTCGAAAATTCTACGTTTTTTGGTTCAATTCCACTGTTCTTTATTTCAAACTAAAATCTTTTTTGGTAGAAGTATTAACTATAGCAGTTTTTGTTGAGAATCCATCTTTACTGGTTAAAAATTCAACCACATTGTTAAAAATTGATTTTCTTTGGGTTAAAAATTTATCATTTCAGTTGAAAATTGAACTGTTTTGTAGAAAAATTCATCTTTTTGTTTTGAAAATTCAAAAATTTGATTGAAAATTAATTTTTTTGATGAAAATTCAAGCATTTCATTAAACATGAAACTATTTTTATAAAAATTTAACTATTTGGAAGAAAATTTAACTATTTTGTACAAAATTAGCTTTCTTGTTAAACAACTCAACTTTTTGGGTGGAAAATTTTTCTCTTTTCTCTTCAAAATCCAACATATTTGTTGAAAATTGATGTATTTTGTTAGAAAATTCATATTTTTTGGTACAAAATTAATCTTCTCTCTGGAAAAAATGATCTTTTTTGTTAAAAATTTAACTATTTGTTCAGAACTTAATCTTTTTTGATTGAAAATTGATCTACTTGGTTGAAATAATTTGCTAATTTAAAAAAAAAAGATTTGCACCTGCGGTTGAAAATCTGTTTTTTTTTTGTTAAAAATTATTCTTTTATCTGACAATTTACCTATTCCATTTTTGGTTGGAAATTCATGCTTTATATGTTGAAAATTCAAACATTGGTAGAAAAATTTATGCATTTTGATGAAAATTCATCTTTTGAGTTAGAAAAATAATCTTTTTTTTTTCTACAAAATTCATCTTTCTTGTTGAAGATTTAACTATTTTGTTAAAAATTATTTTATACTTTCGTTCAATTCAACTGGTTGAATATTCGTCTTTTGGTAGAAAACTCATCTTTCTTGGTGAAAAATTCATCCTTTTGGTTGAGCATTCAACTATTTTATTAAAAATTCTTTTTTTCTTCGTTTAATTCACTAGTTGAAAATTCGTATTTCGGAAGATAAGTCATCTTTCAACTGTCTTCGAAAAAATCCGTCTTTTTGGCTTGAGAATTCAACTGTTTATGGTTGAATTTTAATCTTTTTCGTTTAAAAATTCGACCATTTGGTTGAAAATACATCTTTTTATGTTAAAAATTGAACTACTTTTATAAAGTCACTTTTTTTCGACGAAAGTTGAACTATTTTATTCAAAACTGTTTGTTTTTTTCGTTTGATTCATCTGGTCGCAAAATTTTCTTTTGGTAGAAAATTCACCTTTTATGGTAGAAGTCATCTTTGAACTGTCTTCTAAAAAATTCGTATTTTTTTCTGGAAAATTTAACTGTTTTTAGTTGAATTTTAATCATTTCTGTTGGAAGATTCGACCATTTGATTGAAAATGCATCTTTTTTGGTTTAAAATTCAACTTCTTTGATAAAATCGTACTCTTTGGTCGAAAATTCAAGTATTTTGTTGAAAATTCGTGTTCTTCGTGAAAAATTAACTTTTTGGGTTGAAAATTCATCTCTTTGGTGAGTCTTGAAATCTTGACATTGAATGTTTTTCATATTGAAATGCAGGGTAATAGGAGAATGACTGTGAACTCTGCAATAGTTACATTAACATTTTGACCGTAACTTAGTTCTTTTTTTAAACAAGTAACTTGTAACGTAACTTGGTTCAAAATTTTCTGTAATTTGTAATTTATTTTCAAAGGGTGTCTACTAATTTTCGCCTACCAAATTTTCCGGCTTTTGCCGGTTTCTTGTCAGTCACAAATATCAAATCTCCTCTTACTATAAGCACGAATAAAACGCATTTAACGTAAGTTTTTCCTATTTGTAATTTTATGTATTGTGATATCTTATAATATTTGAACAAAATAAGATTTTTATAATTTACCTTATCCAGTAAAAATTAATACAATTAAATTACAATTGCTTCAGACATTTCAGCACACGATGGAGGCCCTCTTCAGTTACTTATTCAGAAAATTTATTTACACATGAATAATATGGAAAATACAATACAATTTCAGTGTCCGAATTATCTGCGCAGACTTAGTTAACATGACAGCTGTTATTTTTTATAAACAATGTACCTGAAATTATGAAAGTTCAAATGAACGAAATATTTTTCCCAAATTCTATTTTATCCATTAATATTGTTCGAATTACAATTTATAATATGCATTACAATTTTGTTTCAATAATACATTATTTCCGATATTAATGAACAAAAATTTTAGCACTTTTTCTAGTTTAAAAAGTTATCAGTAAACAATTTCGTTCATTTGAACGTTCAGAACTTCAAGCACATTTGTAAACATTGAACATATCTTTTGATAACTATTTTTATTATTCTAATTCATAAATAATTCTTAGATATCATTTTTAATTTCTTTGGTATTTGCGATTAATTAATGATCATTTATTAAAGAGTAATTATAAAAAACTATATTAAATTTTTTATTATGCCCGTTTAATTATAATTACATGGGTTTATAACACGCTTAATTTAACATTCATTTATAATTAAAATAAATAACATTTATAATGAATTTTTGTAATCACTCTTCAATAATGAATCAGTAATCAATCGCTCATACCAAAGAAATTCAAAACTATATCTGAATTTTTTGTTCGAAATAATCAAAAATCTACATTTTATTATAAATTTACTGAAATCTTCACAAGTTTTAAATTATTTTGATTCTTTTCCAAATTTATACATATATCTTGAACTTGATTTTTAAAAAAATTTTGTAATCTTGCAAATTTAACATATATTTCAATTTTCTCATAGAATTGATTTTCAAAATGAAAAATCATATAATATTTTGAAGTGAATCTTCATAAAACTTTTTTATGCTGTTCAAACCATTAAAAAATCATAAAAACGCTTCTAAATTTTGTTTTAAGATATTCAAAAATCCACATTTTGTGATTTTTTTAAAAATATTGTTACATTTTGATTTTTTTTTTTAAAGTAGAATTTTGAACAAAATAGTTGAATCTTCAACCAAAAAAGATTATTTTCAACCAATTGCATCTTTTACCAAAATGAGGTGAAATTTTTACCAGGAGATTAATTTTCTACATAATAATAGTTTTATTTTTTAAGCTGAAAATATGAATTTTTAACAAAAAAGTTCACCTAAACCAAATAGTTGAATTTTCAATCAAGTAGAAGAATTTACTACAAAAGAGAACAAATTTTCAATGAAATAGTTACATTTTCCACTACTGATATGAATTTTCAACTAAAAACCATAAATTCTCAACATAAAATGTAATAAACGACATTTCAGCTAAGAACTATTTTAATTTTAAATCAAAAAGTGTTGGATTCATCCAAAAAGACCAACGTTAAAAAAAAGTTGAATTTTCAAACCAAACAATTTGCAACTCGAAGATACAAAATTTTTAAACAAAAAAAAATCATTTTAAATAAAATAATTCAACTATCTACCAAAAAGATGAATTTTCAACGAAGAAAATTAATTTTCTAGCAAGAGAAACGAATTTTTAACCAAATACATGAATTTTCAACTAAAAAATATCAATTTTAAACCCAACATGGAATAGTTAAATTTTCAGTTGAAAAAAATAAAATTTCAACAACAAAAAAATAAATTTTTAACAAATTACAGTTGAATTCAACAACAAAAGATGAATTTTCAACAAAAGAATTCAATCCCCAACCAAAAAATTGATTTTCAACCAAACAATTGCATTTTTAACCGAAAAGGTAAAATTTTTAAACATCTTTTAAACGGTCTCGAATTATTCCTAAAATTTTGAAAAATCTTTCAAAATAAAAAACAGTTGCCTTAAAAACCGTTTAGATTTTTTTCGAAAATTTTAGAAATCTTTTGAAATTTTCTACCAAAAATAATTGTTCAAACTAGAAAGTTGTTTAAAATTTTCCCAGGATTCTGAAGAAATGTTTTCTGTTCTCTTGAAACCATTCTAAATTTTTAAATAGCTTGGAAACTATTCTTCTCGAAATCTTCAAAAACTTACATCTTGTTAAAAATGTTTTGAAATATTTTCCAATTTTTTATAATTTGTTGTATCTGTTAAAAAGGTCTAAATCTTCCAAATATCTTTTAAAATTATTCCATTTTTCCCTACAAATTGAAAGATATTTCACATACATTTCTAAACCATCTAAATATCTTTTAAGATGATGGTATTTTTCCTAAAGTTAACAAAAATTCTGAAGAGATCTTCCGGATTATTCTTTGACATTTTTGGAAACCTTTTTAAAATCCTGTTAAATATTCTCTTGAAATTAATTTTTCAAAATAAAAAATCGTTTGAAATTTTCCTAGCAATCTTAGGATTTTTTTTTATTCTCTTGAAACCTTTCTAAATTCACAGCTTCCAAAACTTTAAATGTGATTTCCGGTTCGAATTTGTACTCCCAGTTAATTTCTGGTTTCTTGTCAATTCCCGGGTATTCCCCGGTTTTATTGTTTTATTTTTATAACATTTTGCCTTTTTTTCAAGTATTCGGTTCTTTTTTGTGTATTTTTCTAAATAAAGTTCTGAAAACTTTTATTAATACATATTATTTATTTTAAAAATACCGAAATTCTGTTTACAATATCATAGAATTGCAAATCGGAAGTTTTCTAAATTGAACCAGTTTAACTTCAAGGCCTTCGAAATAATTTATTATTAAATTATACAATTTCATAGAAACAGCTTTCAAATTAAAAAAAAAACTTTAAATTAGAATCATTTTAAATTGTGAACTGTAAAAATTGAAGCCTTTAATTCAGAATAGTTTTCATTTTGAGGCCTTCAAGATTTACAACAAAAAACAATTTCAAACTCAAGTTTTTACGACTAAATCATTTTAGTTATTTAAATGCTTGGAAATTAAGAATATCAAAAAGCCTCTAATATTGAACAATTTTATTTTGGGGATATCAAACCTTAAAAATTTGAATGTTGAACTTTAATTGCAATTGATGTATATAATTTTCAACCAGAAATTAACATTAAACTAGCAGAATGTAGAGATGATAATAAAGACATAATAATACTGATCAAATATTAACAAAATTAAATGAAACTTGTGTTGTTAACCATTTTTGTACAATCAGTAACGTTAAATATTAAAAAAATAAACTAGTATAATGAAAGTTGACAATATGCAAAGTGCTAATGGAAAAAAAAGAACTTTTATATAAAGCGAGAGTATCTAGCGACTCTTAGGAACAAAATTCAAGATCTTTTCCTGATTTTCCAGGTCAATAAATCCAGTTTTTCCAGTTTCCTTTTTTTGTAAATTAAATAGTGAAATAACCGTTTGATATACATCTAAAAAACGAGACATTGCCTTTTTTGTTGTCCAGAAATTTCTGTACTGTTTGCATTTAATTGAATTCTTTAGTAATAGAAATTATTAAGAAATTATTGACTTTTTAGAAATATTGAAAATGCTACATTGCACGTTATTTTAGAATTTGATAATATTTTTCAAATTGCAACTAAACCCCAACTGATGACGTTGAACTTCAAAATAAAATTTGCAAGCCAGTAACAAATTTTAGGTATTTAGTTAATTTTGAAATTCTTGAAATACTTCGATACATTTTGAAATCTGATCTACAAGGCCTTTGTGAAATCTTTTGAATCCTTTTAAAATCTTTTAGATCTGATACACACGCCTTTTTAAAATCTTTTGAATCCTTGCGTAATCATTGAAATCCTTTAAATATTTTCAAACCTTTTTAAATCGGCTGAAATCATTCTAAAAATTTTGTAAACTCTTTTGAAGCAGTTTTCAATTTGTCAAATATTTCAAAATATTTGACAACTTTGTGAAATCTTACGAAATTGTTTGAAATCTGATATACACGCCTGTCTGAATTTGAATCTTTGGGACATCTTCTAAAATCTTTTGAAATATTTGAAATCTTTTGAAATCGTATAAGATATTTTTAAATCGTTTGAAATCTGATGTACACACCTTTGTGAAATCTTTTGAATCCTTATGTAATCATTAAAATCCTTTCAATCTTTTAAAACCTTTTTAAATCGGCTGAATCATTTAAAAATTTTTGTAAACTCTTTTGAAGCCGTTTGAAAAATGTTAAATATTTTAAAATACTTGAAATCTTTCGAAATTGTTTGAAATCTGATGCACACGTCTTTATGAAATCTTTTGAATCCTTGTGTAATCATTACAATCTTTTTAAACCTTTTCAGGCTGGCCACTATTTTTTCAATTTTTGTGTCCCGGCTTTCTCCCGGTTAATATTCGTGATTTCTCCCGGTTTAGAAAAAAAACATATACTCGATAAGCATCAGCAAACTTTTTTGCAAGAAATCAGTTGAGTTTGAATCATATAAACAATTT
>JAABKJ010006735.1:0-21652 GCA_011634705.1 Andricus grossulariae
ACATCACTACTTTACCATCGAGCAATTCACGCCTACCCCGAAAGGGAAACGGCTTAATGATATAATAATAATAATAACTCCTACTCCCGGGCTCTTGAAATTAACCTGGGATTTTAAATGGGAAAAACTTGATTTTTCGAAAAAATGGGAAAAAGAAGTACTTGTTATACACTTTTTGTGAATTAAAGTAAATTGACCTCTTAAGGAATGTTCAAGGAATAATTTCCACTCAATAACTTTTAATTTTGACCACATAATCCCCTTTTATTGTGCCCGAAAAATGCCCTAAAAATGCAAAATAGCAATTTTCTATCAAATTCATGCTAAAGACGGTATTTTTAAAAAAAATTTCATAATTTTTTATCGATAACTGAAGAGTTTTCAAGTATTTTTCAAATAATTTCGAATTGTTTAAACATTTATTAGTTTTTTAAACAATTTTTTCCTTCTGTTAATCGTGAAAAGTTATTATTTTTCGGGTTAAATGATATAAATGCGATGAATGTCAAGAGTAGTACTTCTTGCTTAATATATGTGGGAATTATTTATACAATTTTCATTTGTTCAAACAATTTTTTCCCATATAAAGCTTGATAAAATACTATTTTCTGGAATTAATGACACAATTAACGGAATTTGAGGGTAACATTTTTTTCTTAAGGTTATTCAGCGATTTTTAAAACAATTTTCATTTGTTTAAACAATTTTTCTCCTGCAAAGAGTGAGAAGTTATTATTTTTGGGAATTAATGATACAATTAACGGATGTTGAGAGTGAAATTTTTTTTCCTAAGAATATTTGGCAATTTTTTAAACGAATTTCATTTGTTTAAACAACTTTATTTTATGTAAATCGTGAAAAGTTATTCTTTCCTGCAATCACTGGCCAATTAACGAATGTTTAGAATAATATTTGTTTGTTTAAAATTATTCGCAAATATTAAAACAATTAATAATCACTCACTTGCGCCTTTTCATAGGAAAGGTATTGTTTAACAAATAAATTTCATTTTTCTAAGAAAAGTGTAGTCCTTCCTTTTTCAAAATTACTTCTCTCTTCTGTTTCATTTGTATACTTTAGGAAAGATCTAAATGCAAATTATTTTCAATTCACAGATTTCATTAATCTATCTTAGATCAATTGAATTTGATTGTTTCAGCAAATTATTATTGTTAAAACAATATATGTTATACGTTCTAAGATAGGGAAATACTGAATAATAAGCGACATAGCATAAGATATTCGAAAAAACTAGATTTTTTCCGCCTTCCCCATGAAAAGATCCAAGTGAGGGATTATTTATGTTTAAGTAATTTCTGAATATCTAAAACAAAAAATATTACTCTTAGCATTCCTTAATTGTGTCATTAATTGCAGGAAAGAAACACTTTTCACGATTTACAAGGAAAAAAATGGTTTAAACAAATCAAATTTGTCTAAACAAGTGAAAATTGTTTCAAAATTTGGTTATTGTATCTCAACGGGAGAAAAATGAAATGTGTACGCAGAGGGTTAAGAAAAAAATATTATACCCTCAACATCTGTTAATTGTAGATTTAATCCTTTCACGATGATTCATTATAATAAATTTAAAGGAGGTTTTTCGAGTTTCAATCTTGTGCAAAACTGCGAATCTTGCCACCGTTTCGTGAACATTGTAGTTCACTTCTTCAGGCATTGCTCTACGATGTCTCTGATTGGCCAATCAAGTCTTATTTGACTCTGGTCAACCACAGGCATCACACTGTTAAAAATAAGATTAAATTCAATATACGGTATATTAAAATTGATATGTCAAGTATATTAAATTTTATATACATGCATGCTAATCACTGAGAAGAAGAATCAAATAATTCCAGTTTACACAAATTCAAAAGAAGTTTAGCAGTAATTTTTTATTCTAAATAATAAAATATGATACCTTCTTCAAGTTCACCAACAATAAAATAGGACTTTAAGCCTAAAAGTTCATTTAAGAAATAAATAACACCCAAGATTGACTGTACCCTCATTAAATATCTATCATTTAAAACGAATTTTAGAAAAAGTTCAACCTGTACCTTGCACTTTAGTTATAAATAATAATTCAGTCGACGAATTCTATATTATTACATTATTTGCGAATATTTGACAAGATTCAAAGAAATGGAAGCACCTTGAGTTTTTACGCACACTGCTTTACCGACCTGTATATTAAATTAAATACACACGTATATTAAATTCACTAAACCAATGTATGTTATATTTCAGTAGCGGTAGTGCATATTTTCTTCACACACATGTATATTAAACCTCATACAGATTTTTCTAACAGTGCATAGAGGAAGAAGTGAACTGGAATGATCACGAAACATCGGCAAGATTCGTTGTTTTGCACTCGATTGAAACCCGAGCAACCTCCTTTAAATTTATTAATTGTTATTTGTGTAATTCTTTTCAAGATTTACAGGGAAACAAATTGTCCAAACAAATAAAAATTGTTTAAATAATTACCAAATATCCTTTAAAAATATATTACTCTCAACATTCGTTAATTGTGTCATTTATTCCAGAAAATAATTACCTTTTACGATTTTAAGGAGAAAAAACTGTTTGAACAAATGAAAATTGTTTAAATAATTACAAAATATGTTAAACAGTAAGTACTACTGTTGACATTCATCAACTTTATATAATTTATCCCGAAAGATAATCACTTTCCACGTCTTACAGGAGAAAAAAAATTGTTTAAACAAATAATAATTGCTTAAACAATTCAAGTTTATTCAAAAAAGACTTGTAAATTCGTCACCTATCGGAAAAAAAACAGTTCATGTTGAAAAAATTCCAAAAATATCGTCTTTAGCATGAATTTGATAGAAAACTGCTATTTTGCATTTTTTTTTAATTTTTCAGGTACAATAAAAGGTTCTTGGGGGGGGGGGGTCAAAATAAAAAGTTATTAGGTAGAATTATTCTTTGAAAATTCATTAGAGTGTGTTTATATATAGATTGAAAGCTGTCAGAATAAAATAAACAATAAAATCTAATATGATAAGCATCTTACAGCGTTAGAAGAAAAATATAGGAAAAATTCGAAGACATCTCATCTGTTATAGGAAAATAATAAAAATCATATATATATATATATTTGAAATAAATTTAATGAATATCTCATGGTTACTCTTTTTATATATTTTACAAAAAATGTTTCTTTCATTAGAAAAAAATATTTAAATTTTTCCAACATTTTAGTTTCAACTTTAAACATGTAGCACCATGCAAGAAATTTTGTTCACAATAATGTTGATCAGTTGGTGCGATTTTATAGAAATTTACCTTCAGATTGATCCCAAGAACATTACAAAATCTTTACTATATTAGATTTAATTTAAATTTTAAGAAAACATTGAAATTTGCACTGTTTTCGCAATATCTGCTTAAAAAATTGACAAAATGTCTTTATCCTGGCTCATTTTATCTAGATTATCTATAATGCCGATAGCCTTTAACCTATTTAAGAGGAAAAAATTTAACTTTGATAAAATTAACGTTAAAGAACTTAACCCTTAACCGGCACACTTCCTATATGGAACGTAAAGGGCACACTGGGTCAGATGGACCCACCACCAACTTTTAGTGCTTACTGCAACCAGCGAATGCATTTTTTTTTAGATGTAAAAATTGATGTATTTTTCTTAACACAAAAATAAACTAATAGTGTATGCTTTAAAAAGGTATTAATTTGAGCCGAAAGGTGTTTTTTCGAAAAAATTCAAAATACGTTTTTCATAATTTTGCCATACTCGTGATCGGTAATGTAGTTTCGATTGATATTTTTCACTTCAGTCTTTGATTAAGAATAAGTTTGACAAGTGTAAATAAATAATTTCTAAATTACAAAAAGACATCCTTAAATTGGCTGGGGAAAAAATGTTGTCGGAAAAAAATCTAGAAAACCCCAGGAATTTGAAATTGACTGATCACTATAGACACCCTGAAAGATCTTCAAATTAATTAAAATAAAATTTGGGAAAGGTTTAAAAATGTCTTTTTTTTTAATTATGACAGAAATGGTGATTTTTATAAATTGGATATTTCGTAAATTACTTCTTTTTTAAAAGTGGTAAAAGCTATACTTATCCTAAGTCAACGATAAATTACGATACAATTTTTTAATGTCATTTCATTTTTAAGTTGTTAATTTAAAATAAGCGGAAATTTTTAACTTGGGATTTAGGAGTCTCTCCAAATTTCAATTTAAAAAAATGAGGAAGAAGCCCTTTTTAAAAAATTGAAACTTATCAAATTGGTCTTATTTTTCGTAATAAGAATTTTTTTCTTATTACACAGTGGTGCTCCTTTAGTATATCTTTCGTTATCCAGAATTACGGACTATATCACGCACATTATTAAGGGTCTCTAATTTGTGCATAATGTCTCAAAATAAAGTACCCATAACTTAGAAATTTCATGGTATATAAAATTTCCATACCAAATATACTCAATTTAACGTTGCACCACAATGCATAATTTTATTTTCGTCGCATAATTTTGAAATTTTCGCATAATAGCGCATAATTTCATATTTTTTGCGAAATATATGTAAAAAGTTGCAAATAATGTTTTCTTCAATATTGACATGTCAAAATTCGTCAATAAATCTAAAATTTTGACCTCATTTTAGATAATTATTATAATTTGATTAAAATCAAATCATACGAAGTTTGCATTTTGAACTTCGCGCAATAAGGGTTTATGTAGGGCTTTTAAGGAGGCCTTGTTCCGAAAATTCGCCAATTAATGAAATCCTATGAGTCAAGCAAAACAAATGGTTGTTTGTCATTCGAAGGAAGTGCAACAAAAAAGGTTGAAATCGATTAATTCCTTCTATTTGGTTTTTGAATATGAAAATCGAAAGATTTCCCTATGGGCAAATATATGGTGGCGAATTTTTCGTGAGTAAAGTTTCTATTTCTGAATAACTATAAAACATTAAAAATTAATTAATACAAATTTTGAGTGTGCGAAAAAACTTGTCTTTTAAATTTAGATAATTGCAAAATGAAAAGCTAGTTCTACTTGTCAAGTTGTATGGCAAAATTTTCATGATTTGAAAACGCTTAAAAAAATATGAACATTTTCTTTATACTAAAAAAATACATGCTTGTTCTATTCAATCTCAAGAAATTAAAAATTCGAAATATAAAACTTTTATTTGTAATCAATCCATGTAAGTAAAGTAAAAAGCATGGGTTTTCACGCTTTCAAAAAACTGTATCTCGCACAACAATTTTTTTCAATTATTTATTTTTTATTATTGTTCAATACTAGAAACTGTATCTGAAAATAATTCGTTACATGGGAAAAAAATTAATATTACATCAACAAAATATTGCTACGAATACGGACGATATAATATTTTCTTGATCTAAGAAAATATTTCTTATCTCATGAAAATGCACTAGCATTTTTTCATGTATTCTTTAGCCAATAGGCAAAATTTTATAAATCATGAAATCAAAAACTGAAGAGAAGGCATTTATAATTTTTTCCTTCTTTCGGGTGCCGAACCACAACTTTTTTTATGCTCAGCTAAAATTATTAGATTAATTTAAGCATTTTAACTCATCTGTCGTGTACTTATATTCTTATCGTTTCAAACATTGTTATTTCGATATTTTTTAAAGATAAAAAGTGCTATTTATGTCTCCTATTTATTTTTATTTTTACAAGTCATAGTTCAATTTTTCGTAGCTTAATTTCGCAGTATTCAGTTTTTCAGAGCATATAATCCATACATTTTTAACTTTAGAAAATACTTTCCTTGTATATTATTTGTAAAATAAGTTGGAAGAATCTTAATTTTCATTAAAACTCTAAAATTTGTATCATATAGTTGGAAACACAAATTTCACATTCCACCCACTTATTATTAAGATAATGAATGTTTTACCTGTTTGGTGAAGAAAATTTGTATTAAAAAAAACAAGACCAATTTGATAACTTATTTTATATTTCTCAAAAAAGACAGACTAGAAAGTTGAAACCTGATTCTAATGTCAGTCAATATTTTAGTAAAAAAAAACATAAGTACCAAACAATACGGAACTATTCGAAAAGTATTTAGTGAAAAAAATTCCTATTTGAAAAAGTCGGTTTCTCTTATCTAGAATTCTCAGAGCTATGAAAATGAATTAAATAACAAATTTTAGTTTCTAAGGAAAAACCTTATTTGTTCCAACAACTTGCAGATTATTCAATTCAGAATTTGCATAATAACTTTAATCCAGAGTCGGACTGACAACCTCATCAGATTGCCTTTTACACATTTCGCTGAATTTTGTAGAATTTTAAAACCGAAATAGTTGTATGAAAGTTGTTATATGGACATATGTCTGCAACCTTTCATTTTTCAAGAAAAATAAATGATAAAATTTTTGTAGTCACTACGTTGGAAATTTTACTATATTAGCTAAAGGTAACTATTAATATATATAATTGGACAGACGAAAACTGCTGTGTTCAAATAGATATTAATGATTAGAAAATATTTAGTTATGTGGAAGAAAACGATCCATTGGACCTTATTTTTATTTAAAAACATGTGACTGTTGGTGGGCAAAAATTTGAAAATAAAAATAAAATTCGGAAACAAAATATAATAAGCATTGGGTAGTTAATTACGAGAAATTTGTTGGCAATAATTCGTTAAAATTAGCAGTAATTTTTTGTTTTTATATTCTCTTTGCTTTTCCCTTAGCTGGGTCAATTTGTTTGTACAAGGAGTCATCGGTGAATAAAGCTAACCTATAGGATAATCATTATGAATGTTAAATACATTTTAATTTTCATCATGGTTGACCGTACTGAAAATATTATATTTGCTATTAATTAGTAAATTTTCGTGTTCGTTCCGGAAGTACAATCCCAGAAGGCCAAATAAGAATCACGAGCAGGTATTTATAAACTTTTCCACAACCAAAACTTTAAATTATATTTCAAGAATTATCATGGCGGATCATGGTAATAACGATCGTTCTTAAATGTGTCCTCAAACGTTTTATTTATTCGAAATACTATTCTTTTGAGAAGCAAATGCCCAAAATAGTTTCGGTTAGTTCCTTCCATTTATTATTACTTAAATGGTAACTTTCAACAGTTTTTTAGTCTGGATGTTGTCGAAACAAATAAGGTTTTTCCTTATAGATACCAAATTGCTATTTCCCATACGTTATATCAAGAAAAAGTTACATCCTAAAATTCTTTTTGAAACAAATTGTAGATTTTGATCTTGGGTTGGTTCTCGATTTAGTGATAATTGATATAATTTGTATACACTTCCTAACCATCTTATGTGACACAATTTTGGAAAATGTTACCAAGTTACCGAGGATGGAATTGCGAGAAATGCAGGTCTCATGGAGCAACGAGAAATTCAGCCTCGGTTAGTGGTGAGATGAAACTTTGCCGAATTGACAAGGGCGAGTTGGAAGTTTTGGCTCCAGACCCCCTGGCGCCGTCGCGACGCTTCCCAGCTTTTGGCAAAACATCCCCCTACGAGAGACCGGGCGAACGGGCGTCTAGCTTTTTTATGGCTACCACCGTTGGGTTGGAACTGGTTTCACCCCGGACCCCCATAAAACCTCCTCCGTACTCTCCCTGGTTCTCTCACGACTTTACTCATCCCTTCCTCTTTTTGAGATGTCCTTTCTGTACCGCTTCCTCTTTTACATCGCCCAACCCTTATTTCCTCAAACTCAGAGCTTGTGACAAGGCAGCTATTGCTATTTTCTTGTATTTGCTTTACCATTGTGTGGCATTATGTATAAAATCGAAAGACATCGTTGGCACGTAGAAGCAAAATATCAGAGGAGTAGGGAATAAATATGGAAAATGTCCTCTCATTTCTTGCCCTCTTCTTGTTCAATTGGAGAACGAAACATCATTCTGAAATTTCAAGATTGTGTCCACTTTAGAAAAGAGGTAGTAAAAGACATTGAGGTACTTAATTTTAAGCTAGCTACGATTGTTGGTTCTTACGAATATTCTCCTAGTTTTCAATGTTTTCACTAATTGACTTTAGTAAAATAAACTTATCATTTTTTAGGATACAAAAATTATTCAAGCGGCGACCCTGAGGTTTTGGATTCGCCCCACAAAGTGACCACTGCGGGGCGTAGCAATATACTGGGATACTAGGGAAAAATATGCTTCTTATTTAAATTCCAAATTTTAAGCAAACAATCATTTGGGGGAAAGGGGAATTGTGGACTTGGAAGAACCTTATGCTGGAAACTTATCGTTTAGCCCGATTCTCTTTAGGGATGTCACAATTTTCTTTTTTTGATGTCAGTGGTTAAAAAATAAGAAAAATACGGCTACGAAGTACTATGGATGTATTCACTATGGGGGTATTTGTGTTCTTTTTATGAGAATTTTGCTTCTTCATAGGCATCAAATAAATGTGCTTCCTCATAGAGGGAGGTTTTTCCATAACAAAAGAAAAAAATCAATACTTTTAATATTTTTCAAGCTTATGTTTTTGTCTTACCACAAATCTTATTTTCAGAAAATCAGAGAGCCCCCAAAAATTTCAATTGATGTGTTTTGTTGTGATGAAAAAATTTTTAACTCACTGTAGTTTTATATTCCAAATTAAAACCTCATAGAAACAATGTAACTTTTGTTTTAACTCATTCTATAATTAGCTACTGATTAACCAAGAATGCGATCATCAAAAGTTCTTCAATGGATCAATCCACGCGTCTCGAAGACGCGAACAGTTACCTAAAATGCAGTCCTGTTATATTCCCAGTATCAAAAAAAATTCTCTTATAAACAAGCAAAATAATTTTGTTAAAAAATTTAAAAACGATATTACTAGGTTATGGTAGGTCATGAAAGGATTCTTAATTTGGGAAATCGATGCGTCTTGAAGAGGCAAACAAATAGGTCATATACATTACTGTTGTATTCCCAATATTAAAAAAGTTTTTCTCATATCAACAAGATAAACAATATATTATTTAAATTTATAAATCGGCATTATTAGATCACAAGAGGTCATAGAAGGTTCGTCAATAGGTCATTCGACATCTCTTGAAGACGCGAACAAACGTGTCAAATACAGTACTGTAGTATTCCTAATATGAACAAAGTTTTTCTTATAAAATGTTCAACAGTAGGTCGATCGATGCGTTTCAAGGATGCGAACAAATACATTACATTTAGTATTGTCGTATTTTGAATATCGAAAAAGTTCTTCTCATATAAACAGAATACATCATTTTTTTGTAACTTTATAAATCGATATCGCATTGTTGTATTTTTAATATTGAACAAGTTTTTCTCACATAAACAGAATAAATCATTTTTTTAAACTCTATCAATCGTTACTGGTAGGTTATAAATGTTTTAACAATAGGTTGGTCGATACACGTCTCAAAGACGTGAACGAATAGACTAGAGATCGTATTGTTGTATTCTGAATATTAAAAAGTTTTTCTCATATAAACAAGGTCATTTTTTGTTAAATCTTGAAATAAAAAAAAAATTACTTCTGAATGGCCAATCTAGCTAAAAATCATATTAGGCCTGGATATCAGTCGGAGCCACAATTTTTCCAAATTTCATGATCATCTCTTTTAATTTTCGAGATATAGTGAACAGAAAGAAATTGCACGCACACACACACATGGACATTCAAAAAAATTGTATTTTCGAACTCCTAGGTTCGAATTATATCGAAATATATCAAAAAATTATTTTTGAAAATTGTAGTTCATTACAAACCTCCGTCTATGAGGAAGCAATTATGAACTTTTTATTTTTTAAGCCCCTATTCTGTAAGCTTTTACTTTAGTTCGATTTTTTTTCGGGCATAGCCCAAATTAAAGCTCTAAAAAATGTAGAATTCAGTTTTGAAAAAAAATTCTTTGTTACATTTTTCTTTTTCTTATATCAGTGGTTAAAAAATAAGAATAAATTGGGATTTTAGACCCCTATTCTGGAAAATTTTCTTTTATTCCGATTTTCTTTGGGGATGGCTCAAATTGAAGCTCTTGGAATGTAGAATGGAGATAAGAATACAATTTTCTAAGTATGATGCATTTTTATTTTTCAGGTATCAGTGGTTAAAAAATAAGAAAAATGTGAAAAATTGGGTTTTAAGACCCCTATCTGGAAGCTTTTCTTTTAGTCCGATTTTCTATGTGAATGGCTCAAAAAGCAGGTTTTTGAATGTAGAGTGGAGATAAGAATACAATTTACAATGTATGTTACATGTTTTTATTTAGGTATCAGTGGTTAAAAAATAAGAAAAATGATGAAAATTGGGTTTTGTAGACTCCTATGCTGGAAGCTTTTCTTTCAGTCTGATTTTCTTCAGGGATGCCTCAAATTGAAGCTCTTTGAATGTAGAATCAAGTTAAAAAATAACATTTGTTATGGTACGTGTTTTTTCAGATCAGTGGTTTAAAAAATGTGAAAAATTCGGTTTTCTTAGACCCCTATGCTGAAAGCTTTTCTTTTAGTCAGCTTTTCTTCGGGGATAGCCCAGATTGAAGCTCTTGGAAGGTAAAATTTTGATAAAATATACAATTTTTTTGTTACATTTTGCTTGTTTTTATATCAGTGGTTAAAAAATAAGACAAATTAGAAAAAATTGTGTTTCTAAACCCCTGTTCTGGAAGCTTTTCTTTTAGTCCGCTTTTCTTCGGGGATGGTTCAAATTAAAGCTCCTGAAATGGAGACTTGAGATAAAAAATACAATTTTCTCTTTAGCACTTTTCTTTTTTTATATTAGTGGTTAACAAAATAAGAAAAATTGAGTTTTTGGACCCCTAGACTGGAAACTTTTCTTTCAGTCCGATTTTCTTTGGAGATGGCTCAAATTGAAGCTCTTAGAATATAGAATTGAGATAAAAAATATAATTTTTTATGTTACATTTTTCTTCTTTTATATTAGTGGTTAAAAAATAAGACAAACCAGGAAAATTGGGTTTTTAGACCCCTATGCTGGAAGTTTTTCTTTCAGTCCGATTTTTTTTCAGGGATGCTTCAAATTGAAGTTCTTTGAATGTAGAACCAAGATAAAAAATAAAATTTGTTATGGTACGTGTTTTTGTCAGGTCAGTGGTTGAAAAAATGAGAAAAATGCGAAAAATTCGGTTTTCTTAGACCCCTATGCTGAAAGCTTTTCTTTTAGTCCGATTTTCTTCGGGGATAGCCCAAATTGAAGCTCTTGCAAGGTAAAATTTTGATCAAAAATACAATTTTTTGTTGCATTTTGCTATTTTTATATCAGTGGTTAAATAATAAGAAAAAGGAGAAAAAATTGGGGTTTTAAACCCCTATTATGGAAGCTTTTCTTTTAGTCCGATTTTCTTCAGGAATTGTTAAAATTGAAGCTCCTGAAATGCAGACTTGAGATAAAAAATACAATTTTCTATTTAACATTTTTTTTATATATAAGTGGTTTTTAAAAGTAAGAAAAATTGAGTTTTAGACCCCTATGCTGGCAAGTTTTCTTTTAGTCCGATTTTCTTTGGAGATGGCTCAAATTGAAGCTCTTAGCATGTAGAAATGAGATAAAAAATACATTTTTTTATGTTACATTTTACTTTTTTTATAATAAAGGTTATAAAATAAGACAAATGAGGAAAATTGAGTTTTTTTAAATCTCTGTGCTGGAAGTTTTTCTTTCAGTCCGATTTTTTTCGGGAATGGCTCGGATTGAAGCGCTTGGAATGTAGAATTTAGATTAAAAAAAGTACAATTTGCTATGTAACATTTTTGTCTATATCAGGGGTTCAATTCTTGGACTGATTTTGTACTATTTATTTAGTCAAATACTCAAATATTACTATTTCATTAGTCAAATACTCAATTATTAATTAAATTAGATAAAACTTGCGCTTATTCAGATTTAGAGTTTTTTTTTAATCTGAAAAAATACAACATTTCATTTTTTAACAAATGATAAAAAAATAAGGGGGTGACACATAAAAAAAAATTTGTTTGTGTATCCTATTGTATCGATGTAACTAGTATTTAATAAAAAAAGTATCCTCAACGAGAATTTGGGTATAATAGAGCATTACAAATGAAGGGGCTGATAATAAATTATAAGTGTACATTTGTGTTGAATAGATCTGTGTAGAGTTGAATATAATTTGATATTTCCTATTGCCTATTTGCAGAATAGTTCTGAGATTAAAATCAACTCATTTCAGGGCAAAATGGAGAGATACTGAGATACTGTTCAATGTTCATTCTTCCCTCGCAATAGCAATAAATACAGATACAGAAGCGAACTCCCCTTTCTCTTGATTTCTCTTTTACTCGACGACGATCGTCTCTTTTGTCCTATTCACCACTCCGACACTCACTATCATCTCATCCCCGGAGTCTGCGAAAACTTTTCCCCATTAATTCCCCAGAAAATTTTATCGCCATAGCATGCCGGATTGATATCGCCCTTCGGAGGCAGAAAGAAGACATTTTTATCTATATACTTTGTATTACTGCAACGAATTGGTTTCAGAATTACACAATTAACCATCGAACTAAATTGGGGAAATTTTCGCACATTTCTGAAACCTTTTACTGTAAATTATTTTGATATATTTTATGTTATATGTTAGAGGGAGTGTAAAGAATAATTGGGGAAAAGAATCTTTTGCCAGTAGTATATTATTATTTCACCAAAAACATGTTCGATGCAAAGAATTCCGCCAAGTCAAAATTTATCAGTAGAATCAACAAAGAAATGTATTGAAATTGAAGTTGAAATTGAAATAATTGAAGTAAAAATTTGGCAAGTAATTTGAAAATATATCTAAATATTAAAATGTATTAAATTGTAAAAAATTACGGAACTTTGAAATTGTATTAAACGTGTAAAAACTTAGAGCATGGCAAGATTATTATTATTAAAAAAAGAGAAAATATCGCCAAGTTTAGAGCTTTTTCCCTTTTAATGTACTTGGTAAACTTTGATCTCAATTTTTTCAACGATTTAAATTTCAATCATTTCCTTTGTTGACGTCACTCAACACTTTTCACTGGGCAGAATTTTTTGCATCCTAGATGTTTTTGGTGACATTTTACGTATTTTTTAATAAAGAATTTTCCTAAATAAAATGCTCGTTTCCAATTAATAAAAATATTGAATACTTAGCACAATATAATGCATATGATTTTGTAACGATCGGCTTGAAAGCGTAATAACATATTCCACTGGTTACACATTGGGTTACACTAGTTTTTCACTCGGTGTAAGAATTAAAAAAAAAATTTCTCTGGTTATTTTGAAAGCCCGAAAGATACAAAAAAATAATGTTAAAAAAGTCAAAAAAATTTCTAAGACCCGTGTTCAGTGTCAGTTTTTCTACATGATATCTCCGAGGCAGTATATAATTTTCAGTGCAGTGTGACTGTTTCCAACTTTTTTTAGTTTATTTATTTATTTTTTTTTGTTGTTAAATTTTATTTTCAAACAATTTTTGTAATTTTTACATCGAGTGCAGAAGTGGTGCATACCAGTAAAATATGCTATGATCTGTTTCGGTGGGTTTTATTACTAAAAATCATTCTTTTCTTAAACCAAAAGGTACAAGATATCAAAAACTAATTGATGAATCAAAATTTTGTGAAAAATGGATCCAGGATTTCGTCTAACAGAATTGTTCTGAAACTTTAGTACCAATCAGTTGAATAGTGTAAGCTGTAGATGTAAATAATTACTCAAAAAACAATTTTTTACATCAAAATTACTAAATCTCGAAAAATAATCAATAAATAAAACATGTAAAAAAATGGATGAAGTTTTCTATCCAACATACTTGTCCTGAAAGTGTACTGTATGTGTGGCTAATTACTAAAAATGATATATTTTGTATGTTTTTCTAATTTGGTTAATCCAGTTTACCAAATACTTCTATATATAACTTTATTTTTGGGCGATTTTTTATCGATTCAAAAAGGTTTGATGCACATTGGTGAAACATTGGCTGAGACATTCAATACACGCAAGTAGTTGAAGTTTCCACCGAAAAAGATTAATTCTCAGCGAAAAATGTAATAGGTGATATTCCCACTGAATGACTTGATTTTTTTTACATGGTGGCGATTTATTATTGTAAAGTATATTCTTCTCTATGTTTACTTGTAATAAATATTTATATTTTAAAGGAAGAATTGCTAGTCTCTTGTAAACCATTAGAAGAAAAAATTTATTTATTTTATAGCAATATTCAAGGAAACGTTTTATGTGAGTTTTCCACTTCTTCAGAGGCTGAAAACTGTTATTGCTTTCAACGATATTATTTTATTATTCTAAGCATATTTTTAAACATCTTTGAATGTTAAGTTTAAAGAACATTTCAAAATTTGGGATTCTAATCACAGAAAAAGCCCGAATTTTTTGCCCCTAAGATTAGATAGAAGCACTGCAGCAGTTCTTTTCCTGCTTTGATCCTTTGGAAAATTCTAGTTTTTTTTAAGATAGTTTTTGTAAAACCTTCATTTAAGCCCATATTTAGATTTATAGTAATATCATTTTTTCTCTGAAAAGAATACTTTCTATTCTGTGTAGCTGTCAATTGCTTTACAAAGCTGCCAAATATAATCAATTTTCGAGTAGATAAGAGCGGTGCTGTGTTTTTATCCGTTTTTAGGATAACAAAAAAGCTGGGGATTTTCTGCGAAGTTATAAATACTGAAATTGACTCGCAAATTCCATGGGTATAGGGATTCAACCCTCGACAGTAGTCCTTTTGGGAACGATTGACAGTTATTATTTTTGGGGCAATGTGTAGGTTCCCCGAAATTCGGTGTACGTAAAAAAAATATTTTCGGTGAACCTAGGGATACTGAAATGGGCGGCATGGTTTACCGAAATTTGGCGAGAGCAGACCAAATATTTTCGAGTGCCTAGACCTCGGCCTAGAAACTTCGTATTTTAAAAGTATAACTTTGTTAAAGATGATATAGTAAGAATCATAAGAATTTCAAACCCTTGAATCCGTTTGGAGTTTTATCTAAATTTGTATCTCATAAGGGTTTTGGGTTGCTTAATCCAATTATGAAAACAGCTGGATTTTCAAATTCAAAATGGAGGATTCAGTATAGCGGATCAAAAATTTGAAAATGATTGGATTTGTATAAAAATAGGTATCCTGAGGTTTTCGGGTTCGCTAAATAAAAATGTGGTAACAAATGTTCCAAAAAAGAAAATTTTGGATTTCATAAAATGGGCATTGTTAAAGATTTTGCCTTGATAAATAAAAATGTGATAACAGAATTTCAAATTTAAAAAAAAATGGATTCAAAATTTTGAAAAAGTCGTTCAATTTGTGTAAAAATGGGTATTCTAAGATCTTTGGGAACGCTGAGACCAAATGTGTGAACATATGTATTTTTAAAAATTATTTAGCAGAGTACTCTTAAATTTAGTAAAATTCTCGTTAATTCAGTAAGATACACATTAATTTAATAGAATTGATTTTAATTCAGTAGAGCTCACTCAGATTTTTAAAAATTCACTTGAATTTAGTAGAATTAATTTCAATTTCGTTCAGCTCACTTAAAGTTGGTAGAATTGATTTTAATTTAGTAAAAAAATTACTTTAATTTAATCTAAATCTCCTGCATTTAGTAGAAATTGCTTTTATTTACTCAAATTGCTTCGAATTTAGTAGAATTAATCTCATTTAGTAGAATGGATTCAAATTTATTTAAGTTTACTTGAATTGGGTAGAATAATTTATGATCAGTAGATTTCACTTGAATTTAGTAGAATTTGCTTTAGTTTAGTAGAATTGATTTTAATTTGGTTGAGTTTACTTGAATTTAGTAGAATTTATTTCAATTAGTAGAATTTACTTTAATTTAATATAAATCTCCTGAATTTAGTAGAAATTGTTTTTATTTAGTCAAATTTCTTTGTATTTGGTAGAATTAATCTACATTTAGTAGAAGGGATTCCCATTTAGTTAAGTTTACTGGAATTGGGTAGAATCATTTATGGTCAGTAGATTTCAGTTGAATTTAGTAGAATTTTCTTTAGTTTAGTAGAATTGATTTTAATTTGGTTGAGTTGACTTGAATTTGGTAGAATTGATTTCAATGATTAGAATTTACTCAAATTTAATATAAATCTCCTGAATTTAGTAGAAATTGTTTTTATTTACTCAAATTGCTTCGAATTTATTAGAATTCACCTCATTTAGCAGAATGGATTCAAATTTATTTAATTTTGCTTGAATTGGGTAGAATAATTTAGGATCAGAAGATTTCACTTGAATTTAGTAGAATTTTCTTTAGTTTAGTAGAATTGATTTTAATTAAGTTGAGTTTACTTCAATTTAGTATAATTCACCCGAATTAAACTGAATTCACCTAAGTTTAGTACAGTTGGCATAAATTCACTTAGAATTTATTTAAATTTATCAGAGTACTCTTGAATTTAATAAAATTCTCATTAGTTTAGTAAGATACACATTAATTCAGCAGAATTTTCTTCAATTTAGTAGAATTGATTTCAATTTGGTTGAGCTCACTTGAAGTTAGTAGAATTGATTTTAATTTAGTATAATTTACTTTATTTTAATATAAATCCCCTGAATTGAGCAGAATTTATTTTAATTTATCAGAGTTGATTTAAATTTAGTAGAATTTACTTTAATTTAGTCTGAACCTCCTGAATTTAGTAGAATTCACTTTAGTTTAGTACTTGGTAGAATTGATTTCAATTTAGTAAAATTTACATTGTTTTAGTTTAAATCTCTTGAATTTAGTAGAATTTACTTTATTTAAGTATTTAGTAGAATTGATTTAAACTTGGTATAATTTAGTTTAATTCAGTCCAATTCACATTAATTTAGTTCAATGTTCAATTTAGTAGAGTTGATTTAAGTCAGGAGAGTTCACATGGATTTATTCAAATTCGCCTGAATTTAATCAAATTGCTTTATTGATTGCTTTTATTTACTCAAATTGTTCGAATTTAGTATAATTAATCTACATTTAGTAGAATAGATTCCAATTTAGTTAAGTTCACTTGCATTGGGTAGAATAATTTAAGTTTAGTAGATTTCACTTGAATTTAGTAGAATTTTCTTTAGTTTAGTAGTAGAATTGATTTTAATTTGGTTGATTTCACTTGAATTTAGTAGAATTGATTTCAATTAGTAGAATTTACTTTAATTTAATATAAATCTCCTGAATTTAGTAAAGATTGATTTTATTTACTCAAATTGCTCTGTATTTAGTAGAATTAATCTTTCAATACATTTAGTAGAATAGCTTCCAATTTAGTTAAGTTCATTGGAATTGGGTAGAATAATTTATGTTCAGTAGATTTCACTTGAATTTAGTAGAATTTTCTTTAGGTTAGTAGAATTGTATTTAATATGGTTAAGTTTACTTCAATTTAATATAATTCACCCGAATGAAACTGAATTCACCTAAGTTTAGTACAGTTGGCATAAATTCACTTAGAATTGATTTGAATTTAGCAGAGTACTCTTAAATTTAGTAAAATTCTCATTAATTTAGTAAAATGCACATTAATTTAGTAGAATTTTCTTTAATTTAGTAGAATTGATTTTAATTCAGTAGAGCTCACTCGGATTGTTTCAAATTCATTTGAATTTAGTAGAATTGATTTCAATTTGGTTGAGCTCAAATGAAGTTAGTAGAATTGATTTTAATTTAGTAAAAAAATTACTTTAATTTAATATAAATCTCCTGAATTTAGTAGAAATTGATTTTATTTACTCAAATTGCTTCGAATTGAGTAGAATTAATCTTATTTAGTAGAATGGATTCAAATTTATTTAAGTTTACTTGAATTGGGTAGAATGATTTATGTCCAGTAGATTTCACTTGAATTTAGTAGAATTTTCTTTAGGTTAGTAGAACTGATTTTAATTTGGTTGAGTTTACTTCAGTTTAGTATAATTCACCCGAATGAAACTGAATTCACCTAAGTTTAGGGCAGTTGTCATAAATTTACTTAGAATTGATTTGAATTTAGCAGAGTACTCTTAAATTTAGTAAAATTTACTTTATTTTAGTTCAAATCTCTTGAATTTAGTAGAATTCAATTTATTTTAGTATTTAGTATAATTGATTTAAACTTAGTAGAATTTAGTTTAATTTAGTTTAATTCACATTAATTTAGTGAAATGTTCATCTATTTAGTAGAATTTATTTAATTCAGGAGAGCTCACTTGGATTTATTCAAATTCATCTGAATTAAATGAAAATTGATTTTAATTTGGTTGTGTTTACTTGTTTAGTATAATTCACTCGAATTAAACTGAATTCACCTAAGTTTAGTACAGTTGGCATAAATTCGCTTAAAATTGATTTAAATTTAGCAGATTTCTCTTGAATTGAATCAAATTCTCATTAATTTAGTAAGGTGCACATTAATTCAGTAGAATTTTCTTTAATTTAGTAGAATTGATTTCAATTTTGTTGAGCTCATTTGAAGTTAGTAGAATTGATTTTATTTTAGTATAATTTACTTTGTTTTAATATAAATCCCTTGAATTTAGCAGAATTTATTTTAATTTATCAGAGTTGATTTAAATTTAGTAAAGCTATCTTGACTTTATTACAGTTCCCCAATATTCAGTAGAAGTGATTTCAATTTAGTAGAATTTATTTTATTTCCTGAATTTAGTAGAACTCACTTTATTTTACTACTTGGTAGAATTTATTTCAATTTAGTAAAATTTACATTATTATAGTTTAAATCTCTTGAATTTAGTAGAATTTACTCAATTTTAGTATTTAGTAGAATTGTCTTAAACCTAGTAGAATTTACTTTAATTTAGTTTAATTCACATTAATTTAGTGCAATTTTCATCAATTTAGTGAATTGAGTTCACTTGAATGTAGTAGAATTTATTTTAATTTAGTAACATTTCACTTAATTTATTATAAATCTCCTGAATTTAGTAGAGATTGCTTTTATTTATTCAAATTGTTCGAATTTAGTAGAATCAATGTACGTTTAGTAGAATGGATTCCAATTTAGTTAAGTTCACTGGAATTGGGTAGAATAATTTATGTTCAGTAGATTTCACTTAAATTTAGTAGAATTTTCTTTAGTGTAGCAGAATGGATTTTAATTTGGTTGAGTTTACTTCAATTCAGTCGAATTGATTTCAATTAGTAGAATTCAATTTAATTTAATATAAATCTCCTGAATTTAGTCAAATTGCTTTGAATTTAGTAGAGTTCACTCGCATTGATTAAAATTCAATTTAGTTGCGTTCACTTGAATTGAGTGGAATTATTTGTGTTGAGTAAAATTCACTTGAAATTAGTAGAATTGATTTTAATAACTGAATAGAGTTCACTTCAATTTAGTATAATTCATCCGAATGAAACTGAATTCACCTAAGTTTAGTACAGTTGGCATAAATTCATTTAGAACTGATTTTAATTTAGCAGAGTACTCTTAAATTTAGTAAAATTCTCATTAATTTAGTAGAATTTTCTTTAATTTAGTAGAATTTTCTTTAATTTAGTAGAATTGATTTTAATTTAGTGGAACTCACTCGGATTTTTTCAAATTCACTTGAATTTAGTAGAATTGATTTTAATTTAGTAAAAAATTACTTTAATTTAATATAAATCTCCTGAATTTAGTAGGATGGATTTGAATTTAGTAAAGTTCACTCGTATTGATTAAAATTCACTTTAATTGAGTAGACAAATTTGTGTTTAGTAGAATTCACTTGAATTTAGTAGAGTTGATTTCAATTCAATAGGGTTTACTTGAATTTAGTAGAATTTACACTCATTTAAACAGAATTCACCTAAATTTAGTAGAACTCATTTCAAGTCAGTAGAAAATTGATTCTAGTTTAACAGAATAAACTCGAATTTAGTAAAATTTACATGACTTAAAGTAAGTAAAATTCACATGAATTTAGTAGAATTCACCTAAATTTAGTAGAATGCACTTAAATTTAGTAGAATCGAGTAAAATTTCGTAGATTTCACTCGAAATTAATAAACTTAATCTGAATTGAGTATAATTGATTTAAATATAGTACAACTTACTTGAATTGACTTAGAATTGTTTTGAATTAAGTAGAATTCCTTGTAATCATTTTAGTTTGTAAAATCATTAGAAAAAATATTTCCCACATTCGTTTTATCTTTATCAAATACATATTAAAGTATTAAAATTTAAATACGATCTTGAGATCTATAAATTCGAAACTGATTAAATTTAATTATTTATATTTGATCATAGTTTCTTCAGTCTACTGGTCTTATATATATTTTTGTAAATATTGATTTTCAATCATAAGTTGTGAAAAAATGTTTCTAGCTCGGTTGGGATTCGAACCCACGTCTTGCGATAGAAGTCGCTTTTAGGTGGTTGCGAAAAATGAATTTCGTACTCTCCGTAGCCCAATGGGCACCAGACAGGCAATCTGACGACCTAGGTTCGAATCCCAGCAGAACTAGAGAGATTTCTTATTTTGTTTTCAAAAAATATTGATATAAGACCATTGGGCTGAAAAAACTAACATCAAACGTAATAAAATTCAATATTTATACCGGTTCATGAATTTCAATTATTATTTGCAAAATAATAAATATGATATCTTTAAAAATAATTGTATAATATACCTTGGAGGATAAAAATTGAATGGAACATTTTTGTTAGGTGCTAGACTAGTAGGTGTCTCATTGATCAAGTGTGTGATGCATTAGTAAACAAGCTGAACATCAATTGCATAAGAGAACGTAATCCTGAGGTCTGTATCTAATCTAATATATAGGACGACACCACTCAAATATTTTCGAAACCGAGTCCCACTGGGATTATATCAGACCCTGAGAATGCTTCCACATATACCCATAAAAAGTCTTCTTGGAATTTCTACATCGTCCTCTATATGATCAACTGCTACAGGTTTCCCAATCATAAATCTGGTCTCTGAATCTGAATCCGAACCCAAACCTGCCTTCAAATCCAGGATATATCGCTCATATTTTCAAGGGATAGAACATATTTTTCTCTATATATTCACCTTCTTGATTTAGAAACTTACAACTTCGAATTTGTCAAATTTTACTCTAAAAACGAGCCCCTTTACTTTTAAATTAGTCGCTGACAATTATTTTTAGAAATAATGTTTATATTTACCAGGAATCTGGGGTTCGAATCCCAGCGGGGCGAAAGGAGAAGATCTTTTTTCTGAATAAATTTAATTTTTAAAAATAATGTTTGTATTCTCATAAATAGATCTAGTATTCGAAGGAGTCAGTGTGGCTCAGATGGTAGCATGCTCAAAGTATCAATCAACTGCCTTCAATTTTTTTTTACTTTATGAGTCATCCACAAATTACGTAATACGATTTGGGGGAAAGAAGGATTTGGTAAAATTTTACTGTCTCTTAAGCGGCAGGCGGGAGGGCAGGATTTGAAGATATTAGTGAGACAAATTCTTACTGTAAAAAAAATACATGTAGAGATATTACAACCACCAGGAGAGTCCAGTAGAAATTTTATTTATGAAGAGTTTTAACTAAAATTTAACTAAAATTATCAATCTTCAGCCGAAAAATGATTTTTTCATCAAATAGTTCACTGTTGACTGAAAAGATGAATTTTCAACAAAGAAGATTAATT
>JAABKJ010006736.1:0-21652 GCA_011634705.1 Andricus grossulariae
GATCAATCTTGAACTAACAATGGAATAGTTTAATTCTCAGTTTAAAAATTGATATTAAAGCAATAAAAAAAGAATTTTCAACAAATTGGTAACATTTTCATCCATGGAATCTTCAAAAACAAAAGAATTTTTAACGAAATAGTTCAATTTTCAATCAAATAATTGAGTTTTCAGCCAAAACAATGGTTTCCCGAAAAAATGTAATAATTGATATTTCAACCAAAAGCGATTTTAATTTCAAATCGAAAATTGATGCATTTTGAAGAAAATTCTTTTTGGTAGAAAATTAATCTACTTGGTATCACCTCTTTGGTTGTAAAGTTAACTTTTTCAGGTTGAAAATTCAAGTCTTTTGTTAAAATCACTTTTTTTGGTTGAAAATTCCACTTTTTGGATTGAAAATTGATCTGTTTTGTTAGAAAATTAATGTTCTTTTTCTGAAAATTCATCCTTCTTGGTCGAAAATTATTTTTTCTCTTTGAAAATTAAACTATTTCGTTAAAATTTTAACAATTTTGTTGAGAATTCGTCTCCTTAGCTTCAAATTTCAACTATTTAGTTGTTAATGCAACTGTTTGGTTAAAACTTGATTTCTTTTTGTTGCAAATTGTCCTTCTTGAGCTAAAAATTAATCTTTTTGGATGAAAATTCAACTATTTTGTTGACAATGCAACATGTATCGGAAAAGTGAGGTTAAATTAACCGAAGCAAAACATTCAAAGAATTTTAAAAACAGTGCTAATTAAATAGCATGCATAATACTTAATTACAAATGAAAAGATGAATTTGTCGGGAATTTCGGCATTTCAAGGCAAAATGCAGTATTGATAACCTTGATAACTAACCTCGAAAGAGCCAACTTTTTAGTTTCCTGCTCGTAACACAAGCATGTTACTGCTTTCGGTTCTAGATTATAAAATCTAACGTTGTGAATTCTACAAGTGGACATTATTAACACTAAATTGTTAAAATCATTTGAAATATATATGAAAATCACAAAAATCACTGATTTGCGTCCGAATCATACCCACAACGCACGTGGTTCTTTTCCAGCAACGCAACAGATTAGGTTAGTTTAGATGGCGCTGATGCTCGTAGAGCGCGAAATCTTGAATGTCGTTCGTTCTCAAAAAATATTTTTCAAACAATAAATAAGTTGAAGACACCTTTAATCAATTTTTCCTCTGGAAAATAAAGTCTAACAAAATTGTATGGTTTGCGCTTGAAAATAAAATTAAAAAAAAAGACTTTGTTCTGAAAGATACAAAAGGAATCGAAAGTTAGGTTATGTTAGGGCCCAGTTTACAAAGTATTTTATCGGAATTGAAAACGATGCTTTTACTTTAGTTTGGCGGTAAATAGCGAGGAAAACAGTGAGGAAAAATAACACAGAATGATTATTCCCATTAGGAGGTTAGTAATTTAATTTTAATTATTATTATAGGCTGAAGTGGTTGGAAAGCTCCAAAATTTCCTCTGAAATTTTGGAGCAACTTGAAAGTTCCTACAAAATTACATTTTTTATGTACGGAAACATATTATGTTTCGGTATATACATGCGAATGTAAAAAATGATCTTTGCATATGTAAAAATTTGATATGTGAGCTTTTTAAATATTGAAAAAATTATAAGAATTTCTAAAAAATAAATCTACGCTGTCGTCTTTTCTGTTTTCACAATTGAAGAATTTTTAATTGCAACTCTATCAAATTAAATAAATATCAATTATAAATCTTCAAAATTGGGCTATTCAAAAAAAGGCATTCAAAATAACGTAATTTTCTATTGAACACAATAAATATTAAACAGTTTTCAATCAAAAATTTTCCAAATTAAACTGTAAACATTCTAAATTAATTAATCTTCAACTGTAAATATTATTTCAGAATTAATATTAAATGTAAATCTTAAAAATTCCAGAATTTGAGATTGCAAGTCGTTAAAATTGAAGATTTTTTGAATTTTAAATCTTCAAAATTAAGCTGTTCCAACAAAAAATGTTCAAAATTCAAGAATTTTGAATTGTTACTCTTCAAAATGGCAAAAATTTGTATAGTAAACCTTTAGAATTGAAGAATTTTGTATTGCAAATCTACAAAATTGAATAAACATCATTTTTAAATCTTCAAAATTGGGCTATTCAAAAAAGGGCATTCAAAATAACATAATTTTCTGTTAAAGACAATAAATATTAAACAGTTTTCAATCAAAAATATTCCAAATTAAACTGCAAACATTCCAAATTAATTAATCTTCAATTGTAAATATTAATTTAGAAATAATATTAAATGTAAATATTAAAAATTCAAGAATTTTAGATTGCAAGTCGTTGAAATTGAAGAATTTTTGAATTGTAAATCTTCAAAATTGAGCTTTTCCAACAAAAAACGTTCAAAATTCAAGAATTTTGAATAGTTACTCTTCAAAATGGCAAAAATTTGTATAGTAAATCTTTAGAATTGAAGAATTTTTGATTGCAAATCTACCAAATTGATTAAATATCAATTTTAAATCTTCAAAATTGGGCTATTAAAAAAAAGGCATTCAAAATAACATAATTTTCTATTAAACACAATAAATATCAAACAGTTTTCAATCAAAAATATTCAAAATTAAACTATAAACATTCTAAATTAATTAATCTTCCATTGTAAATATTAATTTAGAATTAATATTAAATGTAATTCTTAAAAATTCAAGAATTTTAGATTGCAAGTCGTTAAAATTGAAGAATATTTGCATTATAAATCTTCAAAATTGAGCTGTTCCAACAAAAAACGTTTAAAATTACAAATTTTTAAAATATACATGTCAAAAATGGAATAATTTGGAATTTTATATTTTCAAAATTCAAGAATTTGGAATTGTTACTCTTCAAAATAGCAAAAATTTGTATAGTGAATATTAAGAATTGAATAATTTTTTATTGCAAATCTACCATATTAAATAAATATCAATTTTAAATCTTCAAAATTGGGCTATTCAAAAAAAGGCATTCAAAACAACATAATTTTCTATAATAAATATCAAACAGTTTTCAATCAAAAATATTCAAAATTAAACTCTAAACATTCTAAATTAATTAATCTTCAATTGTCAATATTAATTTAGCTGATCCAAAAAAAACGTTCCAAATTACAAACTTTTAAAATATACATGTCAAAAATTGAATAATTTTCAATTTTATATTTTAAAAATTCACGAATTTTGAATTTCTACTCTTCAAATTGTCAAAGATTTGAATTGTAAATCTTTAGAATTGAAGAGTTTTTAATTGCAAATCTATAAAATTGAATAAGTATCAATTTTAAATCTTCAAAATTGAACTATTCCAAAAAATGCATTCAAAATTATATAATTTTCTATTAAAAACATTAAATATTGAAGAGTTTTAAAAAATATTCAAAATTGAAGACAAATTTTCCATTGTAAATTTTCAAAATTGAACTACATGTTCTGAAAAACGTTCCAAATTACGTGGTTTTTAAAACTGTAAACATTCCAAATTAATTAATCTTGAATTGTAAATATTAATTCAGAATTAATATTTGATGTAAATCTTAAAAATTGAAGAATTCTAGATTTCAAGTCGTTAAAATTGAAGTTTTTGAATTGTAAATTTTCAAAATTGAGCTTTTTACAGAAGTTTCTTTATTATAGCGAAAAAATTCCATCAAATTCAATATGAATCACAATTTTTTTCATTTAATTACAATTCTTTAATAATAAGCAGATTATTTTTCTCATTACTAAAATATGTCTATTAAAAAAAAAACGGAAAAATCTGGAATTTACAGGTTATTTGAATCATTTCTTGCTCGAACTACATTGTTAAAAATTCATCTTTTTGGTTTTGATTCATCATTTTAGTTGAAAACCCTTTTTTTTGAAAATTTGACTATAAAGTAAAAAATTCAAAATTTGGTTTAAAATCCACGTATTTGGCTAAAAATTAATCTTTTTTGTCAAAAAATTAATCTTTTAAGTTGCAAATTCATTTCTTTGATTGAAAATTATTTGTTTTTTTATTGAGAATTAATTTTCTTAACTGAAAATTTAACTTTTTTGTCGAAAATGTATCTTTTTTGATAGACATTTAATCTTCTTGGTTAAAAATTTAGAAAATTTAACTATTTTGTTGCAAATTGATCTATTTTGTTAATGATTTGTCTTTTTTCGGTAGAAAATTCAACAATTAGGTTAAAATTTAATTTTTTGATTGCAGATTCATTATTTTAGTTAAAAGTTAATTTCTTTCCTTACAAATTTATCTATGTCTTATTAAAAATTCTTTTTTTTTTTGTTGAAAATAAATTTCTTCAACTAAAAATTGGACTATTTCATGTTTGGTTCAAGATTTATTTACTTCACTTGAAAATTCAGCTATTTGGTTGAAATTTTCTGTATTTTGGTTAAACTTTGTCTTTTGTTGTAGAAAATTAATCTTTTTGGTTGAAAATTAGTTTTTTTGTAATTTAAAATTAAATTTTTCAAATGAGACTTCAACTATTCCATTTTTTGTGGAAAATTGATCTTTTTTTATAGATATTTAATTTAATTAAAACTATTTTGTTGAAAATTCATCTATTTTTAAATTTGAAGAAAAAACAAATTTGTAGAAAATTCAACTATTGAGTTAAAAATTCATTTTTTTTAGAATGAAAATTCAATTATTTTGGTAAAAAATGCATATTTTTGGGTTGTTAAGTCAACTTTTTTGTCAAAAATTCATCTTTTTGGTTTGAAAATTAATCTGTTTTGGTTAAGCATTTAAATAATTTCTTGACAATTCGTATTTTTTGGTTGAAAATTGAACTATTTTGTTGCAAATTCCCCTTTTCTCAGTTGAAAATTAATTATTTTAACTGAAAATATAACTCTTCCATTTTTTATTCCAAATTTATCTTTTGTGTAAGTTTTGGTTTTCCATAATAATTATTTCAATTTAAATAATGCGATTACTTTTGCTCATGTCAAATGCAAATTTTAATTCTGCGGAAAATTCAAGAATTTAAAAATTCAAATCGTTAAAATTGAAGATTTTTAAATTGTAAATCTTCAAAATTGAACTGTTAAAAAGGAAGTTCAAATTTGAACTGTTCCGAAACAAACGTTCGAAATTGCAAAAAATTTAATTGTAAATCTTTAGAATTGAAGTTTTTAATTTTTTTAATTTACAGGTAAAAATTTAAGCAAGTTTTAAGTTTTACAATTAAAAATTCTGTAAATGTAAATTAAGAATGTCTATTTTTACATATTTAAAGTTAACAGCTTTCGATTGTAACTCTTTAAAATTGTAGAACTTTGAATTGTAGATCTTGAGCATTAAAAAATGTATAATTTTGAAAATGTACAGTTAAAAACTACGCAACTTTTAAGTTTTATAGTTGAAAATTCTGTAATTTTGATTTTATTTCTTACATTTCAATTCAATTCTTAGTAAAGTTAAATATTTTGTAAAAATTTGAAAGATTTATAATTGAAAACTTTTGAATTTTGATCTTCAGAATAATAAAAATTGAAGAATTTTTATTTATACATCATTAAAATTGAAGAGCTTTCAATTGTAAATCTTCAAAATTGAACTATTCCAAAAACACGTTCAAAATTACATAATTTTAATCTCTGAATATTCCAAATTAATGAATCTTTAATTTTAGATCTCAAAAATTGAAGAATTTTAAAATTCAAATCATTAAAATTGAAGATGTTCAAATTTTAAAATCTTCCAAAATTGACTGTTCAAAAAAAAAAGTTCAAAATTGAACTGTTCCGAAAAAAAACATTAAAAGCTACAAACTTTTAAAATATACATTTCAAAAATTGATTAATTTGCAATTTCATATTTTCAAAAAGAAATTTTAATTGTAACTCTTCAAAATTGCAAAAATTTGAATAGCAAATCTTTAGAATTGAAGAGTTTTTAATTATTTAATTTTACAATTAAAAATTATGCAATTTTTCAGTTTTACAATTTAAAATTTTATAAATGTAATGATTGACTTGTGTAATTCCTTAAATTTGAGAGATTTAGATTTAAAACTTTAATTTCGATCTTGAAAATCATGAATATTAAAAATGTTTATTTTTACATATTTAAAGTTGAAGAGTTTTCGATTATAACTCTTTAAATTTGTAGAACTTTGAAATTTAAATTTTGAAAATTGAAGAATATTTAATTTTGAAAATTCACAATTAAAAACTATGCAAATTTTAAGTTTTATAGTTGAAAATTCTGTAATTTTCATATAAAATAATTTTTTTCTCACATTTCAATTCAATTCTTAATAAAGTAAAAAATTCGGTAATTTTTATGATTTACATTCTAAATTTTTTGAATTTGGAAGATTTGATCATTGAAAACTCTTGAATTTTGATCATTAGAATAATAAAAATTGAAGAATTTTTATTTATACATCTTTAAAATTGAAGAGCTTTCAATTGTAAATCTTCAAAATTGAACTATTACAAAAAAATCATAAATACCTTTAATATATAAATCTTGAAAATTAAATAATTTGTAATTGTATATTTTTAAAATTCAAGAATTTTCAATTGTAACCTGGATTGTAACTCTTCAAAATTATAAATGTTAAAAATTATAGAATTTTAAAGTGTTTACGGTTGAAAATTCTGTGAATTTCATGATCTATATTTGAAATTTCTCCAATTTAGAAGATTAAGAATTGAAAACTGAATTTTTGATCTTCGAAATCATTAAAATTCAAGAACTTGTATTTTCACATTTTTAAAATTGAAGAGTTTTCAATTCTTAATCTTCAAAATTGAACTATTCCGAAAAAAACGTTCTAAATTACAAACCTTTAAAATATAAATTTTAAAAATTAAATAATTTGCAATTCTATGTTTTTAAAATTAAATAATTTGCAATTTTATATTTTTTAAATTCAAGAATTTTCAATTATAACCTCGATTGCAACTCTTCAAAACTGTAAATCTTGAAAAGTAAAGAATTTTCAATTTTGAAAATTCACAATTAAAAATTATTCAAGTTTCAAGTTGTACAGTTGAAAAATCTATAAATTTCATGATCGAAATGTCTTCAATTTGGAAGATTAAGAATTGAAAACGGAATTTTCGATCTTCAAAATAATTAAAATTTAAGAATTTTTTTCACATTTTTAAAATTGAAGAGTTTTTAATTCTTAATCATCAAAATTGAACAAATCCGACAAAAAAGGTTCAAAATTACACACCTTTAAAATATAATTCTTGAAAATTGAATAATTTTCAATTCTGTGTTTTCAAAATTTAAGATTTTCAATTTTAATTCTTCAAAATCATGGAACTTTAAATTTACAACTTAAATCATTGCAGAGTTTTTAATTTTGAAAATTTACAATTAAAAATCATGCGAGTTTTAACTTTTACAATTATTAAAAATTTTGTAATTTTGATAATTTGGATTAATTGGAAATTTCTTAAATTCTGAAAATTGATCAGTGTCGAAAATCTTATTACAATATAAAATCCCAAATTAACTTATCAATTAAGGTATTTCTTTGCTTCTAATTCCAGCTGGAATAAAATAAAAGTTACAGATTACTGAAATTCGATAGTAATTAAAATTAAATTGAAATTGTATGAACGCCGATGTAGCTATTTTAATATTTATTTCAATTAATTTTACAAATTTTTAGAAACAAATCTGTCCAACTTTGATTTCAACCTTTTTTTAAATAATTAGTTAAATTATCTTCTTCCATTATATGATTCAGTTTAGAATGCGTAATCCGAAAATCTTTCACTTTAAAAATGTTCCATTTTAGATGTTAATTTTTAAGGGTACATTTTAATGAAAAGAATTTTAAAATGTAGTTTTAAAGACTTAAACAATTAAAAAATAGAAGAGTTTGAAATTGTAGATTTTGGATAAAAAATATTTTTAGTTGATCAACTGTGAATATAAATTAATTAATGATTTTTAAAATTGAACTTTACTTTCAGAATTAAAAAGTGAATAATAATTGATTTTACAAGACGATTCGGAATCAGTTCACAATTTTAGAATTTCCAGATTTTAACGTTAAAAATTAAACTGTTTCAATTAGAAAGTCTTAGTTAAACAAATGTAAACGCCCGATTGAAACTATATAAGCTATTTTCAATTTTAAAATAACTTCAAAATAATATATTCATAATTAAAGGCTTTTATTAAATTTTAAATATTGTTTCAGTCTAAAATGTTCCACTTTTAAACCATTCATTTTCAAATGTTTTAATTAAGAAAAAGAATAAGTACTTAATATTTAGAAAAATCTGACTGTTTATTTAAAATCACTAGTTAGAAATCAAATATTCAAAACTAAAAACAAAAATATTAAGCTTTGAACGTTACATTTTTAATTATTCTATTTTTAAAAACTTAATTTTTAAGTAAAATTGTTGAATTTTGATGTATAAGTAACAATTAAACACCTATTATTTTTAGAAAAAATTCGAGTAAGTTGAAGAGATTGTTAGAAGTTTTGAAAAAATTCGAAATTATTAGAAAATTTGAAATGATTTCAAATAATTTAAACAAAGTGTCTACATGTGCCAAAAAATCCGGCTATTCGTACCGAAATTACGGTTCAAATAGCCCACGGCCTAATTTAAAACAAAATATAGATTTTTGTAGATTTCGAACAAAAATTTTAGAAGCTTTTTAAGAATTGTGAAAGGCTTTAAAAGAATAAAAAAGATTTCCTTAAGATTCCTAGGAAAATAATTTTTTTTTTTATTTGGCAATTTAAAAAATTTTAGGAAAAATTCGAATCATTTTAAAAGATCTGAAAGACCTGGGTTCTGATCCTAGCGGAGCAAGAGAGCATTTTTTTCACAATTTAAAAAAAATCAACATTTAAAAATATTGATTCTAAACCAGTAGACAAACATGAATTAACATCAAAATAATCATTTTAAAAGATTTTTAGAAGTTTTGAAAGTGTTTCAAAAATAATTTAAAATGTGAAAAAATGTAAAACAACATGCAGATTTTTCAAGAGTTTGAAATCAAATTTTGAAGCATTTTAAGCATTTTTAAACTATTTAAAATAAAAATATTTTAACATTTTTACAAGCGCAGGTAATATTCAATTTTATCATCTTCCAGTCCTTTTTTAAATTCCCAGGTCTGCTTTTTTAAAAATCTAATAATAAATTTCAACATATTCTACTGATCTCTAAATTACTAAGCATTTCTTGTACACTTATTAACTATTCTATTCTTTGTTAAAAATTGATCATTTGTAGTTGAAAATTCAAGTTGAAGATTCATCGTTTTAGTTGAAAATTCATCACTTTGTTTGAAAATCTAACTTTTTTTTAAATTTGTTTTTTTTTTCTTGATTGGACATTTTTTTCAACTAAAAATGTAGCTATTCCAATTGAATATTCCATCATTTTAGTTGAAAATTTATCTCTTTGCTTGAGGATTAATTTTTTTATTTGAAAATTCATGTATTTTATTAAAATTTCTTTTTTTTTGTTGTATAAATTAATCTTCTTAATTGAAAATTCATTTCTTTGGTTGATACTTAAACTATTCCAGTTAATGTTTATAATTTCAGTAGAAAATTACTCAGTTTTGTGGAAAATGAATTTTTTTAACTGAAAATTTAACTATTCCATTTTTGGTTGAAAGTTGATCTTTTTATATCACTCTGAATGAATTTCCATCAACCTAAGTATATCCAATTTTTTAAAATAAATTCTTGAATGGCAGAAATCATTGGAAAATTATTGAAAAATCATTGAAAATTATTTTAAAATATAACATTTCTTATAAAAAGGTTGCTTGTTCTTTTCGACTTGTAAAAATAAAGGTTTAATCTTGCCCCTATTGTCCCCTTTTTCGTGATAAAATTGCCCTATTTCCCCTTTTTTGAGCTCCAATTCAATTCTTTAATTCTTTTAATTCTTCCAATTCAATTCTGTAAATTAAATTAAATTGCAAAACACATCAAATTTTTTAAGTTTTGTTAAATTATGAATTACTTTCGAAATAGTGAACAGTTTTTAATTTTCTGGGGCTGGTTTTAAAGATATGTTTACTTAAAACATTCTTGACGTATCAAGAAAATTTGATTCCTTTTTCCCTGGATTCTCTCAAAGTCAATACATGATTAGGAGGGATGATAAAATATCAATTTAAAATCTTACATAATATTTATAGTATTCTCCAAATGATGGAGGGAACTACTTATTTAATTTTAATTCACTTCTTTGCAATAATAGTTTAATTTAATTACTTTATTGTCTAAGCTATTTGTATCTCAAGAAAGTATGTCGATATTTTCCAGTTTAGAATATTCAATTTTAGATTACGTAATTATTTAATAGAGATCTTCCTTAGAATGCGAATAAAATTCAAATATTTGAGTCATTATAAATAATGCAGGTGTTCATAAAAAAAAAAAAAACATGAATGAAACAATTTTTCCTTGTATACGCAAAGCGATAAATGGAAGCAAGAAAATCCGGAAATGACCACTCATTTTTTTTCCTATTGTTAGTAAAAACAATTTCAAAAAATAAAAACCTTGTAAATCGTTCTAAAGTAATCATAATAAATTAAGGATTCGAGCACAATTCTTCCATTGTATATCTTTTAAAATTGGAAGTGGCCAGTTTTGAATGGCTTTAATCAAATATTAATTGATTATAATCAGTTTTAGTTTTGTATGTTTCTATCGTTGTAACTTGATTATAAATTTTGGATTTTTAAATTCCGAATTATTGAAGTATCAGAAGATTTGAAAGATTTTAACACTTTAATTTCGCACAGCTCAATTTTGAAAGTTTCAGATTTAAAATTAAAAAAACAATGCTATAAGCCACAATTAAAAAATGTACGATTTTCGGCTTTATGATTGCTCATTTTTTCGATGAAAAACTTTCATTTGAACATAATTGTGCAATTAAGGTTTTTATTTTAATTTTCGTAGAAAATTTGTTTTCCAAGAGTTAAGTAACCATCCCAATATTTTTTTTTCGTTATTTATTACTTTATCTTTATTTACAAAATTTGTATTTATAGTCTTCAGTATTTTCCTATCTTTTTTCTCGATCCTAGAAACGTTTTTTTTTTTTAATAATAAGTATTTTTGTTTTCCAGGGAGTTGGCAATGAATGCGAAGATGATAGTTCAGATGGATGGGAAAAGGACTAGAATCCTCAACACAAAGGTATTTATCATTATCAGAGTACAAAGGACTCAGTCTGAAGTTCGTACAAAACCTTAATAAGCGAGCGATCGTTACCCGTGGGTTCAACGCTTTTCTTCATGCCGTTCTAGTTTTTCAGTTACATGAAACCAATTGGCTGAATTCTTGTTTCAAATGAAAGTAAAGTGACTTTTCCAGTTTCGCGTTGAATATTTTAAACCGAGATTCTACTTTATTTTCGCAGATAAGATTTTTATTCTACAATTTATAATAATGCAGATAAAGGGTCGAAATTATTTTTCATTTTAATTATAATTAAAATTATACCACTGGTATTGAGATTATTTCCGGTTCTAATATTCAAATAATTCCAATATTTTGTGTACTCTGTACTGGCATACCTGCCTGAAGTCGAGATTTAGACAGAGATTGTAATAGTAAGAAAAACCATCTTACCACATTACAGGTTACTTGTAATGGATATTAGATATGTATTTCGAGGTCTTGACCATAATATTCACTATCTATATTTTGTTGTTGACACTATTTTTCTTATCTTCTTTTGTATTAATCGCGATTGGAAAAAAAAATCATAAACTTGTGCAAAAATAGAAATCGATGTAATCAATTCCTTATAGTTGAGAATTAATGAATAAATAGCTACGAGTGCGGAAGCAATAATTCGTTTCTACGAAAAGAAATCTATTTACCGAGATTGATCTTCATTCTATTAATGATCACAATACTGCATTCAGCTGTTAAGGCTCTCCTAATTTAGAATATAAATATTGTTTTATTTGTACAAAACGTTTCCTTATTCGTTCGGATCTTTCATGGATGAGGAATAAATATTTAAAATAAGAATAGTATTTTAGTCCTTCAGAGTTTAAAGCTTGTCAATTATTTCAGAAGAGTGACTGAAACGTTTCGACAACTCTGTTCCGAACGAGGTTTTCACAAAATTTCCAAGCGAGCGTGACGTTCGACCTGCTTTTGGTCAGGGTCGGAATATATATAATATAGAGCCGGACGTTAAGACCGGTTAGAATTATTTACCAGACACTTGTCGATACATCGGATGTTGCCTATTAAATTCTGGCACGGATAAATCAAATAGGGGAAAGGCAATGCCCCAATAATTGCCATTTATATTTCCCAAAATCTCCTTATCAGAACGAATGTTCTTGAAAATTTAAAACTGCTCAATTTTTAAAGCCTTTTACAATTTCAAAGTCTTCCATGTTGAATATTTTCAATTTAAAGTTGTTAAGTTCTCAACAATTTAAATTTTAAATTATGAAATAATCGGTCCAAATTTTTTTTGCACTTTTCTTCAATTGATGAAATCAAATTAAAAACATTTAAAATAACATATCTTAATATTGGAAATTGCTTTCTTCTTATATCCTGAAATTGTTCATATTGTTCCATTTTTGAGATAATAATTTTGTAATTTGGAAATAAATTCCACAGTTGTCGATATATAATTATTTTAAATTGTTAAACTTTAAACATTTCTGACTTCAAATTATGCATTATCCTTGGAATTGTTTAGTTTTAAAAGAAGAACTCTTTTCGCGCTGGAGTGACGAAATATTGTTGGGAATTAGCAAATAGATTGCGTTTCTAAAGAATTATTTCACAAAAGATACGACTCAATTTGTGAAATATATTGTTTCCGAAATAAAATAATTAAGATCAAACTAAAAGAAACACAAATTAAGTTACGATTTTTTCGCAAGGTGTTGAATCTGTAAGTTTAAATTAAGGCCGTTGGTGGCTACAGGTACCGAAATTTCGTTACAAATAGTCCGATTTTTTCGGTACGTATAGACACTTCCTTACATACATTAATAGAAATAGAACAGAAAAGTGATTCATCATGGTATATTTTCAAGCAAAAAGTTTCTGACATCATTCCCAATAAAAAGCCGTGACGTTAACAATAATAACAATCTTTGTCAGTTTCATTAAAAATTTGCATTCTTAAAGTACAATTTATGTTAAAAAGGCTATATTTGATGCTCGATTTGATCATATTTCTTATTAAATAATTATCAATGTGGGGATAAATTGTTCTACAAATTTTAATTAGCTATAAATATTTGCCGCCAAATTAGTTTTGTAAATTAATAAATATACCCTAAGTGTTAAAACATCAAAAGAAATTAATGAATATTTTTAAATTTTAATTTGTCATTTAATGAGATTGAACATTTTTTAAATTAATATTTGATTTTAAAACGGGTTTTTCGATCATAAAGCGAATTAATTTTGGGAATGAGGTCAATGAAGCGTTTAACAGATGCAAAAATTACGAGCGATCTATCTTCGTAAACAAATTGTGTTCATGATACTTTCTCTTGAACCAACGATCGAAAGTTTGTGCCTCCTTTTATTATTATTTTTTTTTTCTTTTTCTTGATCTCATAACGAGTTTCCAGCTATGACGTAATCAGCAATATTATACGTTCAGAGGCCACATTTAAAATGTTCGTAATATTAATTAAAAATTTAAAATTAATTAAAAGCGTAAATTCAACAGTAGTAGTATAATAAATTTCATCAGTCTTTCCTGTTGAAGTTATTTTTTAAAAAGTATCATTTAAGAGTTCCTTTCACATCTGCTAAAAATTGCAATTCACAATTTTCGTTTCAGAGCTCGACATCAAATTTGTAAAATAATTTTAGAAAAGTTTGAGTATTAAAGAACTCCTAATTTACTAATTGGTGATCGTTATTATTGAAAACTTTCAAACTCGCTTTTAAATTTACATAAAGTCCAGTTGGGAATCAGATTTTTTGAAATCTTCAAAATTGTTATTTTAATTGTAATGTTTTACACCATTCTATTTTAAATGTATTGAATTTTAAAAGCTTTGAGTTTTAAATATTAATTGTAGAAAATTTAAACTGAATATTCTAAACTCGATTATGAAATTGAAAATTGATCAGCCTTGAAAGATTAAATTTGTAGTTTTAATATTTTTGCAGGCTTTCAATTTCAAATTGTTCAATTTGAAATTTTTGTAACTTCAAAATGTACAGTTTTGAATGCTTTGTATTTAAATTCATCAAGATAAAAGTATTTTAAATGCTTCTCGTTTGCAGATTGTCTAATTTTAGAAGCTACTGCTTTATAATTGTAAAATTTTGAATATTTTTTTTTGATATTCCAAAATATCTATTAAATGTTAAAGTCACAAACTGTTCAATTTTGAATGTTTCAATATTAAATTGCAATCGCTCTCAATCTCTCCACTTTGAATTATTAAATTTGGGGTTCCGTTTTAAAGGTTTGAATCTGAATAACCAAGAAACATTCAAATTTAGAGATATATAAATAAAAATTCATAAATTTGGATGATTTTCAAGAGCAAGAGTCAAGTTTTCAATTCTAAATCATCTATATCAAAGAAATTTTGAATATAAAGCATCAAAATCACAGAATTCTTAATTGTTAAGTATAAAAATATGTATAATTTATCATTCTTAATTTTCAAAATTAAAAACACTTAAATTTAAAAAATGTACCATTCAAAGTTCTATCATTTTGAAGAGCTGCATTTGAAAACTCTTCAATTTCAAAGATGTATAAATGAAAATTCTTAAATTTTAATTATTTTAAAGATCAAAGGTCAAATTTTCGATTCTAAATCTTCCAAATTGAAAAAATTTCGAATTTAAATCATCATATTTACGGGATTTGTACTTGTAATTTGAAATTCTACAATTTTTAAATTTACAATTGAAAACTCTTTAATTTTAAAAATGTATAAATAAAAGTCTTAAATTTTGATGATTTTGAAAATCAAAAGTGAAGTTTTCGATTCGAAATCTTCCAAATTGAAGCAATTTCAGATGTAAACTTGAAACTTTCATAATTTTTAATGGTAAATTTTCAAAATTAAAAACTCTTCAACTTTAAAGATATTAAAATCAAAGTTCTACCATTTTAAAGAGTTACAATTGAAAACTCTTCAATTTTTAAAATGTTGCATAATTGTCAATTGGAAATTTTCAAAATTTAAATTTAAATCTAATTTTCAAAAGTACATAAAAAGTCTTAAATTTTAGTGATTTTAGAGATCAATTCTAAATCCTCCAAATTGAAGAAATTTCGAAAATAGTTATAAAAATTATAGAATTTATAATTTAAAAACTTACAACTCAATTATGAAATTGAAAATTTAATATGTATTTACAGACTTTCAATTTGATATTGTTAAATTTTAAAAGTTTGTATTTTAAACATTTATTTTAAATGCTTTTGTATTGAAATTCTTCGAAATTAAATATTTAAAAATGATAAGTTTTTCAAGTCTGGTGACTATTTTTTGGAAGTTCGATTTTAAATGCTTCTCATTTGCAGATTTTGAATTTTTGTTGTATATTCCAAAATACCTGTTAAATGTTAGTCACAAACTGTTCAGTTTTAAATGTTTTGAAGGCTTGAATTTTAAAATTTGAATAACCGTCAAGAATATTTGGAAATAAAATTGACCAACAATTTATTGTCTTCTAAGACTTTTTTATCCTGTTGAATAAATTCTGTTAATTTTTCAAAATAAAATAGCCAACATTATTTTCTGAATTGTGATGAAAGCAATTTTATAGGTATGATATCAAAATATCTGTTTTGGAATCTTTTTATATAGCTTGTCTAGCGTCTTGTCTAGACACTATGGAGTTCTAGACTGGACGGCTTGAGATCCTTCTCACGTGTTTCGCTGCGAACATCGATTTACCGCGAACCGAATGTCTGTCAAGCTGTAATTAGGAGCACGTTATGAAGCGCGTTTTACTTAATTTTTTCCTTATATTGCCTTCATCACGAACCGAAATTCAAATTTTAAAGCTAGATATTCAATGTTCTAAAATGTTTTGACAACTTTAAATATTTAAAAATCGAATTCCTATAATTTTGAAAAGTTACAATTGAAAAATCTTGAATTTAAAAAATGTATGGATAATAAGTTAAAAATTTTTATGATTGTGAAAATAAACATTTCGAAGAGTTTTAATGGAAAACTCATCAATTTTAAAGGTGCATAAATAACAATTTTTTAAATCAAAAGTCGAGTTTTCAATTCAAAATCTTTCAAATTGAAGAAATTTTCCAAATAAAGCATCAAAATTACAGATTTTTGAATTGTGAAACTTAAACTTGTATAATTTTTAATTGTAAATTTCAAAAATGAAGAACTCTTCAATTTTAAAGATTTAAAATTCAAGTTCCTGTATAATGTTGAAGAGTTAGAATTAAAAATTTTTAATTTTAAAAATGGATAAATAAAAATTCTTAAATTTAGATGATTTTAAAGATCAAAAGTCAATTTTTCAATCTTAAACCTTTCGAATTGAAGAAATTTCGAACATAAAGCGTCATCAAAATTGCCTAATTTTTAATTGTATAACTTAAAACTTGTATAATTATTTATTTTTTATTTCCAAAATTTAAAATACTCTAATTTTAAAGATTTACCATTCAAATGTCTACAATTTTGAGGAGTTACAATTGTAAACTATTCGATTTTAAAGAAGCATAAATAATAATTCCTAAATTTTGAAAATCAAAGTCGAGTTTTCAGTTCTAAATCTGTCAAATTGAAGAAATTTTGAATATAAATCATCAAAATTACAGAATTTTAACACTCTGATGGCGCCCTGGGTGTGCAGCCACCCAGAGCTAGTATAAAAGTGAAAATTGCGAAAAAGATATAAAAGAGGGAGTGGGGGTAGGGGTTGGTAAATTAGGGGAAAATAGGGCCTACCTGGCAGGTCCTTTTTTTCTATGACATAAAAACTGCTAATACCACCTCATAGGTGAAAGTGTACGGTTCATGAATTACTATGATTTTTTTAATTTCACCCAATTTTAAGGAAATACCCATAGAAAACGCGATTTTTGCCATTTTCGATCATTTTTGGAAATTTATTTTGTTAAAAATTGTACTGTTTTTTGTCTAATTAAAATATCAACACCAAACTTATACAGCCGTATTCTTGACATTCTAGAGATTTCATTTCACCCTGGGAAAGTTAAAAATATGTATTTTAAACAGTTTTTATCTTTGAACTAATTTATGGGTGGCTACACATCCAGGGCGTCAAGAACGGGACACCAGAAAATGTGCGCCATCAGAGGGTTAAATTTTAAATTAAAAAATTGCAAAATAAATTAAGTTGTTCAAAATAAAAGTCTCTTCAATTTTAAAGATTTAAAATCCCTGTACACCAAACTCTCGGGTTCAATCCCATGTTGGGGGTGCCTGCAAATGGCTTTGGACCAAAATCGGGGGGATACAAACATAAACAACCGTTGGCAGTTCTAGGAAGGCGGAAACCGGAGGGACTAAAAGCGAGAGTTTGGTGTAATTTTGAAGAGTTGCAATTGAAATCTCTTCAATTTCAAAGATGTATAAATAAAAATGCTTAAATTTTGATGATTTTGAAGATCAAAAGTCAAATTTTCAATTCAAAAACTTGCAAGTTGAGGAAATTTTGAATGCAAATCATCATGAGAATTTGTAATTGTGGATCTTAAAACTCGCATAATTCGAAAGTGTAAATTTTCAAAATGCATTATTCTTAATTATGAATTTTCAAAATGCATAATTCTGGCTTGTAAATTTTCAAAATAAAAAACTCTTCAATTTGAAAGATTAACAATTTAAAGTTCTACAATTTTAAAGAATTACAATTGAAAAAGCTTTCATTTTAAATTTGCAAAAATAAAAATTCTTGAATTTGGATGATTTTCGAGATCAAGAGTAAAGTTTTCAATTCGAAATCTTCAAAATTTAAGAAATTTTGAATGTTAATCATCAAAATTGCAGCATCTTAAATTGTAAAACTTAAAACTTGCCTAATTTTAAATTGTCAATTTTCAAAATAAAAAACTCTTCAATTTAAAAGATTTACAATTTAAAAATTAAAAATGCTTTATTTTAAATATGCAAAAATAAAAATTCTAAAATTTAGATGATTTTGGAGATCAAGAGTCAAGCTTTCATTTATAAATTTTCCAAATTGAAGAAATTTCGAACATAAATCATGAAAATTACATAATTTGTCATTTTAAAACTTAAAGCTCGATTTTATGAAACTGAAAGTTGTTCAGTTATGGAAGGTTTAGTTTGAAATTTTTAATATTTTTGTAGACTTCTAATTTAAAATTGTTCAATTTGAAATGTTTATGATTGAAAAATTTAATTTAAAACGTTTTGACATAGAACAGAGCAGAACAGCGATAAAATATAAAATTGTAATCGGTTTTATTGAGCAGAGAGTGATTAATTTACTCCAGGAAATGCATCTTGAATTATTTTATAGTTCTTGAGGGCGTCCTACTTATCTTATGTGCTTCCGGCTTCTGTGGGATTTATAATTATATCTGCGCGTGACGAAACGGTAACGTAGAATCAGGGTCTCTATGTTTTTGGAAACACTTTAGAAAGACCGGTGTTAAAATTAAGACTGACCGATGAATATGGGGCACTACCTGCCATAAAATTAGACTTGATTTTATTCTGCTAAAAATATTGATGTAAAACCTATTCAATTCTTTGGGACTATTTTTTATAATGAACTTATTTTTAATCGGATTGTTTTTTTTTTATTGTTGTTAAAATTGTAAAATTGGAACATGACTCTATAATTGAATATACCGCCAACTGGGGTAATTATGGATCAAGGTTTAGCTCCGTAGAAAATTTTCTTTTCTTAATGGGATTTTACTGTATATCCTAAGAATATTGCTTATAAGATGTACACAAAGTCTCATTACAAAACAATAAAAATTCACATATTCACCCTGAATGATCCATAATTACCCCGAATGAGAGTAGGAAACTGTTTAGTAACTAGTATAATAGCGCGCTATGCACGCTTTTAATATGTTATAGCCTAATTATATGATTGCCTAATTATAAAATTAAAATATATACTATAAAATATAATTAAAAATCATAAATTAAAATAAATATTAAAATAGCTACATCGGCTTTCATACAATATTAATTTAATTTTGATGTAATGTTTAATTTTAATTTTAATCGACTTTCAATAGTCGGTAACTTCTAATAAGGTTTCATCCCAGCAGGAATTATAAGCAAATAAGAAAATAATTAAGTTCATTTGGAATTTTATATAGTAATAAGATGGTTTTTAAAGACATTCTGGAATGCTGAATTTTGCTGATGTCTTTGATTTTCGATACTGATCCATTTCGAAGAAGTTTGAAATTAAAAATTCACCAACTTGTATAATTTTGAATGTTTATACTTTAATCTCATAAAATTTTTAACATCTTATTGAAATAGATCTATTTAAAATGTTTCTTTAATAGTTCAATTTTTAAGAGTTTCGATTGAAAACCCATCAGTTTTAAAGATTTATGAATGAATATTCTCAAGTTTTGATTGTCATGAAGATCTAAAGTCAAGAGTTTTCAATTATAAATCTTCCATCTTCCAAGTTGATAGAATTTTTAATGTAAATGAACGAAATTACAGAATTTTTAATTATAAAACTTAAAACTTGCATAATTTTAAAGATGTATAAATAAAAATTCTTTAATTTTGGTGATTTCGAGGATCAAAAATTAAGTTTTCAATTATAAATCTTCCCAATTAAAGGAATTTCTAATCTAAATCGTAAAAATTACAGAAGTAGTAATTTTAAAACTGAAAAATTGCATAATTTTTAATTTTCAAAATTAAACACTTTCAATTTTAAATATTAAAAATATCAATTTCTAAAATTTTTAAGAGCTAAAATTGAAAACTCTTCAATCTAAAAAATTTATAAATAAAAAATTTCCTATTTTGATGATTTTAAAGATCAAAAGTCAAGTTTTCAATTCGAAATTGGTAAGAAATCTGGAATATAATTCATGAAAATGACAGAATTTGTAATTAAAATTTTTTTAACTTCTAATGCTAAACTGTCAAAATTAAAAACTCTTCACAACAGAAAAATTTTCAATTTAAAAAACGTAAAAATAAAAATTCTTAAATTTTGAATAATTTGAAGACCAAGTCAAGTTTTCAATTAGAAATCTTCCAAATTGAAGAAATGTCAAATGTTAATCATCAGAATTACAGCATTTTAAATTGTAAAACTTAAAACTTAAAAAAATTTTATTGCAAATTTCAGAAATGAAAAGCTCTTAAATTCTAAAGATTTACAATTCAATCTTGTACAATTTTAAAGATTTACGATTGAAAACTCTTCAATTTTAAAGATGTATAAATGATAATTCTTAAGTTTTAATGATTTTAAAGATCAAATTTTCAATTCTAAATCTTTCAAATTGAAGAAATTTCGAATGTAAATCATAAAAATTACAGAATTTTCAATTGTAAACTTTCAAAATTAAAAACCCTTCAATTTTACAAATGAAGAAATAAAAATTCTTGAATTTGGATGATTTTGAAGATCCAATGTAAAGTTTTTAATTCTAAATCGTCCAAATTGAAGAAATTTCGAATGGATATCATCAAAATAACTAGTTTTTTATTGTACATTCAAAAAATTTGAAACTTTTATTTTAAAGATATAGCGTGATTAAAATATTGTATTTTGAAATATCGTACATTTAATGAGAAAAGGGGAAGTTTTTTGAGAATAGGGGGAAAATGAGGAATTTCATGAAAAAAGGGGAATATAAGAAAAAAAGGGGAAGACTGCACCCCGCCTTTCGTATAGACTACACCTAACCTATAAACAGAGTATGTCCAATATACATTTGGTACTTGTCTGTTTCTGTCTTGTAACTTTATTCAAGAAATAATTTAGCCAAAACTTCCTATTAGAAAAACGGGAAATGTAAATTCCACAATATTCTTAATTTAATAAACAAAGGGCTTGAAAAAACATTGAAGATTCACTTACCCATTGTTTTGCTGGTTTTGCTCGACGTGAAGGTAGATTAAAATTTTGTTTTCTCTACATAAATCACACCAAAAGTGTTGACTTATGTTCAAGTATATACCATTGAAGGATAAAATTATAAATCCAAAAAGGTATCGCGTTTTTGTTACATCTCGTAATATAATTTCCTTTTAATCCAGTTTCGACGTCACACGATCCATACGATGTACGCAAAACGCGGGAAGAGGAAATAATCAGTTTTGCCAACGTACCTTTTTTGTACTACTTTCAAAATTATAGGTATTGGTTATTTCCATTCATTCCATCACTGAAAAAAGCTACTCAGATTACTCAGTCACTGTTATCATAAAAAATAATCAAGAAAACAAGCATAAAAAACTACGAAAATGCCAATGGAAGATACCCTTTAAAAAAATGTTGGAATGTTGGTGCTACTGTAAAATAAAAAGGCGCGGAAAATGAATTCACGTTTTCAGCATTTTAAAATGTTCAGAAATTATGAAAACATAATTGGGATCTGAAATACGATACGCCAACTGGTGGCCAAATGTAGTACTAAAATAACGGGGTCGTATTTTTCATATTA
>JAABKJ010006737.1:0-21649 GCA_011634705.1 Andricus grossulariae
GTAAGGACCTTGTTAGAAGTTCTAGATAGAGCCTGGCTAAAATAGCGTTACAGAACTAGTCTGACCCTCCCGATTTTTCCCTATCAGCGCCCGATCAGAAATAGGGCAAACTTGCCAGGGCCCTTCCAAATTCCGATCGCAATTTCTACATGGGATGATTAAAAACAGTGTGAAATGTGCGAAGATTTAAGTTTTCAGTTTAATGCATTATATTCAGAAATTGAAATTAACAACCACTTCAATAATTAATGTTAAAATCTTTCAAAATATATGATCGACACATGAATTGAGCACTCTGTGGCTTATAATAATTACCACAGGACCACGTGCTGCTTTGTGAATTTGAGGCTAGTGATCGGTGTGTTCGTTCGCCGTACGAAGTGCTTATCATTTTTTTTATAATTAAAAAATAAATCTCAATAATCTTATAATCCTCTTTTTATTTATATTCTACCGTACTTTTGTGAATTTTGGTATATTGATGAATAGGATGACATAATATACAAATAATTGGAGGAAAAGCATATCAAATATATGAAACGTATATATGTGGCAATACTTAAATAAAAAAAGCTTTCTTGTCCCTCAGAATGGCACTTTTAGATAAATCTGGTGTTTATTTTATTGATTACTTGAAATAATAATCAAAATGATTGACCATGGAGAAAAGTCATTGTTTGATTATAATCTTTATCATACTATCTATGAATACCATACTATCTATAAATATCGTTTTCATTATATTGCACTGTATTTATGAGTTTTAAAAACATTTTAAACTTTAACCGGTTCTCCTGAAAAATTTGCTTAAAGTGACTTAGAGCTGTATACGGACAGAAAAAAAAACCGGAGCGGTATACGGAGTAAACCAGAACTGGGGCACTCTGCAGTGGAGCCGTCGATTTATAGCTAAAATAGAATTTCGAAAAAAATATTTCGTTTATTTGAACGTTCAGAACTTCATTTTTGTCTTTTTGGCTTAAAACTTCAAATTTTTTCTTAAAAATGTTTCTTCTTGGGTTAAAAATTCTAATATTTTGGTAGAAAATTCAACTATTTAGTTGGAAGTGAGCTTTTTGGCTGAAAATTCATTTTTTCGGGTTGAAAATTCAAATGTTTTGTAGAGAATTTGCCTTTTTGGCTCGACTTTTTGGTAGAAAATTTAACTATTTTATTGAAGATTTGTCTTTTTGGCCTCAAAAGTCAACTATTTGGTTGAAAATGCAACTATGCTTGATTTAAGTTTAATCTTTTTATGTTGAATATTCAACTATTTATTTAAGAACTTAACTATCTTATTAAAAATTCATCCCTTGCACTTGAAAGTCCAACTATGTGGTTGTAAATGCAACTGATTGGTTGATAATTAATTTTGTTGTTGTTGAAAATGTATCTATTTGCTCGAAAATTCATGTTTGTAGGTTGAAAATTAAACTATATAGTTAAGAATTGAACTATTTTGTTCAAAATTTAATTATTTGTTGAAAAGTCAACTATTTTGTGAAAAAGTCATCTTTCTTAGTTAAAAATTTAACTGCTTTGTTGAATATTCATATTTTTGGATTGAAAATTCAACTGTCTTCCACAAAATTTGTCTTTTCCGTTTGAAAATTCAACTATTTATTTAAAAATGCAACTATGTTTGACTTCAGTTAATTCTTTTTAGGTTGAAAATTCAACAATTTAATTAAAAACTTAACAATTTGGTTGAAAATGCATCCCTTTTACTTGGAAGTCCAACTATGTGGTTGTAAATGCAACTGTTTGGTTGATAACTTATTTCGTTTTTGTTGAAAACGTATGTACATTTGGTTGAAAATTCAACTATTTTCTTGAAAATTTTATTTTTAACTGAAAATTCAACTATTTTGTTAAGAACTCATCTTTTTAGTTGAAAGTTTAACTGTTTTGTAGAAAATTCATCTTTTTAGATAGAAAATTCGTCCTTTTGGATTAAAGATTCATATTTCTTCGGTGAAAATTCAACTGTCTTTTGAAAAATTCCTCTTTTTGGCTTGAAAATTCAACTATTTGGTTAAAAATTCAAATTTTTTGTTGAAAATGCAATATGTTTCTACTTGAAATCTTAAGCGTTTTATATTGAATTCAATATACTGAGAGAATTTATTCCTCCATTATCCATTTTGGACAGTGAAGTCTTATAAAAAAATTGGGGTTCCTATGAGAACAGATTCTTGGTTACAAGTGAGCTGTAACAAAAAGGAACCTCCTGTGCTGAAAAGGAACCCATAATCATGAAATATTCCATAGGAACCAAAAATATGAGTTTTAATAAAGACTTTTTGTACAGAACTCATTTTCTTCCTCGACTCCCTTCTTCCATTTTACAATTTAATGAGGCACATTTTATGTTATAATACAGAATTGATGATATTGCACTCGGAACATGACATGAAATGTGACAGTGTTTAAGGTTATCCTGAACATTTTTACCGACTGTATATCTTTTTCATGTCGCCATCTATCGGATATCAACGAACTAAAACGAAACCCTCAAAAAAAGTTCTATTGGAGTCTCACACGGAGATAGAAGGGGGGTCAAAGATAGAGAGTCAAAATTTAGAGAGCCAGTCAGATCATCTAGATGGTCGAAAGGGCCTTCCATAATTTTATCGACATAGAGAGACTCTCATTTTATGCCTAGTTCGACTGTTAGAAGAAGTTCAGACTCACTATCAGGATAATCAAGGTATCCTTCCGGGATGATCAGTACGATCAGTTTGTTTTCACTCATTTCGAAGCTCTAAGATGGTCAGGTCTACTGTACGAGAAGTTTAAGTCGACTATCTGAGATGATACAACTGAACATCCGAGATGATTGAATCGTCCCCCTGTGGTGATCAGTTTGGCTCTCTGTGATAGTCGAGTCGACCATCCGAGATGATAAAGTTGAATCTCTGGGATGATTGATTTAAACTGTTTTTTCAACCTTCTAGAGATAGTCGCTTTAACCATCTAGAAGGATGTCCTATAGTAGACCCTCAAATACGGTCAGTCTGCACATCTGGATATCCAGACTGAATTTTTTGTATTTGTGACGTGAAGCTTATACTGGAGCTAAATTCGTGAACGGTGTGCCCTGTTGAGCTTTCAAAGTTCTAGTGCCTGCGGTGAATTTTGAGAGATAGCATTCGTTGTGTTTGATAAGTTGATACGTGAAGCTGGAAGCTTCACATTATGCAAGTCACTCTTTAGTCTTAAAAGCGAAGTCTTTAGCCGCCAATTTGACAGTGTTACTCTTGTCGAGCTTGAATGGAAGGCAGCTGTGAAAGCATCTTTCAAACTAGGTGATTAACTTTCAACTCAAACAACCGACTATAGGCACAAACAAGTCGCAGTTAACGGGAAACACGTTCATTCAAGCTAGAATAATCATCAGTTTCCTCAAAATCGAACTTCTGAACTAACTCTCAGAAATTATACACATCAGTAGCTACATCTAGCTACATCTAAAGTCGAATTGATTAATTTTGAGGAGGTTTCTTGGCGTGATTTTTAGCTGATAAACTGATAAGGGGTCGTCCAACAACTACGTCACGCTATTTTGAACACTTTTTCCACCCCTCCCCTTCGTCACAGATTTTATTTATAGGGGAATAATAGGGCAATAAATTCTTCTGAATAAAATTAATGTATGGGTACCTTGTTGAATTCAATATGGAACACTTAAGAATCGATTGTATTTCCAACAAAATAGTTGAATTTTTAACCCTCAAAGACGAGTTTTCAACGAAATAGTCGAATTTTCAAATTGAAAAAAAAACTAATTTCAACTAGAAATAGTTGCATTTTTAATTGAATAGTCGAATCTTCAAGCCAAAAAGACCAATTTTCAAAAGACAGTTGAATTTTCAACACAGAAAGATCAATTAAATAAAACATAAAGAAAATAATTAAATCTTTAACCAATTATTTGAATTTTTAACTAGACCGAATTCATATCAAATCAGGCAGGTATTCCATGCTCAAGTCACAGAATCATTTGCCACTCAAATATGATGTTTTTCAAAGAAAATAAGACGACACATACCTTAACACTTTGCCGATTTTTTGTTGCAAAAGTTATGAGCATTTGAATTTAAAAAATTGCAAACGCGAATTATCAACAACAAAAATTTCTTTTAAAAATAAGCCATCATTTACTATAATTGAAGAATTTTTCCAAAATTGGTCAGAAGCGATAGTAAGAAAAAATTCAATTGTAAAATAGTATATTATGCACCTAGGGGAAAAAGTGCCTCTCCCCCTTGGCGCATACTTTTACCGATAAATATAGTAACATATCATAAATTACCCAATATTCATTTTTTTATTTCATAAGTTTCCGACCATTTTCGGTAATTCATGGTAATTTTACCAGGAAATATGGTAACATACCATAAATTACCTAAAATTCATTTTAAAAAATTTCCATAAATTTCCGGAAATTTATGAACATTTTCGGTAATTCGTGGTAATTTTACCGATAAATATAGTAACTTACCATAAATTACCCAATATTCATTTTTCTAAATTTCCGGAAATTTATGAAAATTTTCGGTGATTTATGGTAATTTTACCGGTAAATATGTTAACTTATTAGAAATTACACAATATTCATTTTCTTAGATTTCCATAAATTTCCGGAAATTTATGGTGGACTGATAATTGCAAGATCCGAGCTCATAGATGTATAATCTTCATTATTCCCCCCTTACGTCACTTTTCAGTCCCTAGGGAGTAAAAAGTGGAGCTTTAGCCCCGCTCCATAGGCGTCGAAAAGGGCTGATATCATGCATGTGTCATAAAAAAAATGTTAATAAATGGTTGAATTTTCAACCAAAGTGATGAGTCTTTAACAAAACAATAAAAAAAAGAATATCTAAGGAAAAAGTTCAACTTTTAAGCAAGTAGTTGCATTTTTGATAAAAAAGATTAATTTTCAAAGGAAAATATAATAGTTAATATTTCAAACGATTAAATATCTTCATTTTTAATCAAAAACAGTTGAATTCGGCAAAACAGACGAACTTCCAATAAAATAGTGGGATACTCAACTGAAACTAATTATTTTTTAACAAAAGAGTTAACTTTTCTACCAGGAAAGATTTTTCAGTCAATAAATAGAAAAAAATTTAACAAATTTTTGAATTATCAAAGCAAAAAGGCGAATTTTCTAGAAAAGTTGAATTATCAACACGAAAATATGAATTTTCAACAGAAAGTTAATTTTCAAATAGTTGAAATCTCAGCCCAAAAAGAAGATTTTTTAGTAAACCAGTTGAAGTTTTATGCAAAATAGTTTAATTTTAAGCTAAAAACGATCAATTTCAAACAAAAACGTAATAGTTAAATTTGCAGTCGAAAAGAATAGATTATTATATACAAAAAAAGAATTTTCAATAAAATAGTTGAATTTTGAACCATAGAGATGGATCTTTAACTTTCAAAATTAATTTTTAACAAATTAGTTCAACTTTCAACCAAGTAATTGAATTTTTAATCAAGAAGATTAATATTCTACCCAAGAAGAACGAATTTACAACGAAATACCATACATTTTCATCGTAATTCTGGATTTCTTAACTAAAAGCTATCAATTCTCAACCAATAATGGAATAGTTAAATTTTCAGTTAAAATAGTTAAATCTTCAACCAATGAATTAAATATCCAAGAAAGTATAGTCTTTCAAAAATTATTTAATAAATAATCTTAATTTAATGGGAAAATGTGAAAAGTATTAAATACAAATTTCTAAAGGATCCTCCTTCCTATAAACTGCAAAAATTAATCAAATTAAAAGTTATTAAAAAATTAACTTTCTACAAAAAATTGGAACAAAATATTTTTTTTTAACGAAAATCTATTAGTTCAATTTGTAACTAAAGCCGATCAATTTTCAGTCAAAAATGTATTAGTTAAATTTTCAGTTAGGAAAATTAAGTTTAAACTAAAAAAATCTAATTTTAAACAAAATAGTTAAATCTTCAAGCAAATAGTAGAATTTTTCACAAAAAGAGATGAATTCTGAATCAAAAATATAATATTAGGCCTTCTGAGTAAAAAGAAGGAATTTTTAATGAAAAATAGTTGGAGTTTATTATTACACTCAACTCTCGATAGAAGAACCCCCGGTTTACGATATTCATAGAACTGATGACTTATGCAGTTTCGTTATGAGACAAGCCGCGGGGTCGAAAGATTGGATGTGCTCAGTCAAGCGTGACCAACAGCTCAAGGGCTGCACTCTGCGCGTTAGTTGCATCAGGTTGCGTCATGCTTCCAAAATCAATAGAAGTGGTTCATGCGGCCCTGTCTGTTTCTGTTCGGATTCCCCTGATGTAGGATCAACGGGAAATTTAATGGCAGCAGGGGAAAAATCACTAATTTTAATTTTTCCAAGTACTTTAAAAAATTGTAATGCACATTTTTTTATTAACCCTAGGGACTTTCTGGAAATGAATACAAAAAAACAATAAATACCTTTATATTTTTCAATTGTGATGTAACATCCTACGTGAGCCTCTCCTCCTACGTTACGAATCATCTCAAAACCTGCCCCCCCCCCTCCCCTGGCAGTGTGAAGTATTTTTTAAAGGGCCCTTAATTAAATAGGTAAAACAATTAATTAACTTAACGGCATGTATCAAGTCAGGTATTTTTTTCTGAAGGAAATTGGTTCATTTATTATAATAATTATTTTGGTAACTGATGCATCAAGTTCGTTCCGGCTTAGACCTCTTGGGTACTTAATTAAGCATCCTAATAAACGCCCTATATGACGCGCAACGCCCAACGCCCATCCTGACTTCCGTCGGCGCTTGGCATCCTCTTTATATGTATATGTAATATGTATACAGAAAGCTGAAATAAGGGCGCTTCCATAGTCATCCAATGTTTTGCAGGGTAGGATCTTTCTCTCTTAATAGGACCATTTTCTCTTCTTCTCATTCTGTGGTCCCTTGTTGTTCTATTTAAGTTGTTCTCATGTGCGAGAGCCATAACGTGTTTTAGTCGTTATAGAGGTTCTAGGCTAATTGAGCGTACACACCCCAGTTTTAGGAGGAGTATACGCTTCATTTGAGTTTATATTGCGATAGATAAAATGAGAAAGGTACACCCGCACTAACTAAAAACAATTTACTCAAATTGTTTTCAACGCATAAACACAGAACACTCTTGTCGTAAACTTTTGAATCACATCAGCGGAGCTAATTTTCTACATAAAGTTCTTTCAAAGGAATTACTGTTTACGATTACGACTTTCTAAACGGAATTAGTAAGATTTCAATCAACGAAATATTGCAAATGATTTATTAATTTATTTATTAATCGTTAGTAGTTTTTGTCTGATACACAGTCGAAACATAACTAACGAGCAATATTATACGCTCGGAAAATATTGCATTGCCAATTAATAATATCGATACTTCCATGTTATACTCTCCAATCTAGGGTTAGCAGTCTAAACTCTCCAAATCTCGTTTTGTGTTGGCACTGAACGCCGTGACGCGTACGTGGCGCTACGGGCGAACACAAAACGAAATTGGAGAGTTTAGACTGCTAATTTTGGGCTAGAAGTCTAAACTCTACAATTTTACTTTGTGCAGGTCTGTAGCGCCACATACGCGTAGCGGCGTTAGGTGTCAACACAAAACGAGATTGAAGAGTTTAGACTGCTAACCCCAGATTCGAGAGTTTAGCATGGAGGTACCGATATATAAATATAAAACAAAATTATTATGATTCCAATGTTAAATTGTACAGTTTGATAACTTCAAAACAAATTATTCTAGGCATTGATTTTGAAATGATCCTTGCATAGTTTCACTTTAAGGACAATTGTTTTCACATATTAATTTGGAAAGGGGTTAGAAAAAAAAATAAAAAAGCTGCTTTGATAATATTCAGTTTTTAATGCTTTCACGAAATTTTTCAATTGTGCAATGTAAAGTTATTACACGGAGAAAAATGGATGGTCAAAGTTAGAGCCTCAAAATTTAGAGAGCCAGTCCGTTCTTTTAGATGACCTAAAGAGCCATCCAGAATTTCTTCGACATAGTCGGAGAGGCTCTCATTTTATGACTAGCCTGACTGTTATAAGAACGCCAGACTCACTACTATCAGGGATAAGCAAGGTATACTTTCTGGATGGTCAATACGATCATCCTGTTTTCACTCATTTCCACCATCCACGGAAGAGCAAATGACCCATCGCGGAGGGCCATTATATTTCACTTTATAGGTCTTCCTTGTGAGCAAAGAATTATTTTTAATAACTTTACTCTTCTTATTTGCTGTACACAATTGCTTTTCACATTTAATCATTTCAAATAAGCGCGCCAACCTCAACCAATCCGGTTGTCCACGCGATGTACGTAGTGGGAGCTGGGATTGGGAGCACCGTGGATTAGACTATAGAGCATTTTCGGAGTGAGTGAATGTCATTCAGCCGTTCAGCGTCACATTTGCTGTTTATTGTGAACTTAAACATGTTTTTCATAATTTTAAACTGCTTTTCGATATTTCGAACGTTCGTGGAGAGTGAAGTGCATAAGAATTTTCAACGCCAAATTTGATGCTTCTAAGGGATTTAGGATAAAGGCGTAACTGAACGTTTAGCTATCAATTTGTTGTCACCGTGTCGTTTCAAACTAAAAACGTGCAAAAAATGTCAGCATTCATTGATGATGCAGAAAGTAACGAGATGTGGGATATAGGTTTCTAAATGCACTTCAATGTTTGAAATTTTACAATTCAGTGTGCCACCTTGCCGTGTTCTTAGCCTCTCGTGCTCCAAAAAATATATTGTTGATTTGCACAGTTTTTGCATATCAAATTATGTCTTATACACCTCACTGTCCACAAAGTATAAAAAAATGAGTTCAGAATTCATGTATTTCACATAAATTTTCAGCTTTTATAGGTTCTACTTAATTTTATAATTTCCAGTCTCTTATAAGAGAGAGACTGGAATAAGTAGGAAAAGGACAACAAATCAATTTCGTCCTCTGTGATGATCGGTTCGACTCTCTATGACGCTTGCGTCGCCCGTTCGAGATGATCAAGTACGAAACTCTGAGATGATCGATTTGAACCTCTTGTTTCAACCTTCTAGAGATAGTAGCTTCAGCCATCTTCATGGGCTGTCGTATAGTTAACCCTGCAATATAGTCTGTCTGCACATCTAGATGACCCAAATGACCTTCCATTTTTCTTCGTGTATATATTGAACATATGAACAAAATAATTTGTCCTACTCTTTCTATATGAGATAAATCCTTATAAAAAAAAGGTTCAAAGAAAGGATCAATTTTGAGACTTTGTCTTGAATTTTCGATTTATGATTTTTTTATAATTTGGAATATGTTTACCACGCCTAAATTTAAAATTGAATAAGATTAGGAGTTATTGTTAATTTGAGATGTTTCTGATTATTGGATAATCAATAGTTTTAAACTAAATCGAGCTTTATTTTCACGTGTTCATCAGGCCTATGTATACTTATTTAAAAATCGAACGTAATTTGGAACTATATTCTGGATGTATAGAACCTTCGAGAAAATCATATACGTTGTGTGCGAGATTTTACAGGGCAGAGATGTTACTCTGTTGTATTCAACTGGTCGGAGATGGAAGAAATTTCATTGTACTGGGTGTTGTCAAGAGACGCACACCTGTATTGTAGTGCACGTGGCCACAAGCAAACAATAGTACACAAGAGACGAGACAAGACATACATAATACCCTCTGTTGCCAAAAAAGGGGACGACAAGAAGATGACAACTTTTTATAAAAGTAATGCGTTGTCATCCCAGAGCAATTATTACACTGTGATCTATCAAGAGGCGTCACTGTTCTTAGAAGATGTAGCCATCTCGTTACTGGAGGGGATGACTGGCTTTTGGGAGAAATACTTGTAGCCTGAACAAAATTTTGTCTGAAAAGAAATTCCACGTTTTTATACACCACTAGATGCTGAAGTATCTCCAATAAAGAATATTTAAACGTCCACGCACAGAAAGATAATATGCTACAAATAGTCGTTCACAAAATTTAATATTTTATCTCGAAATATTATAATACAAACTAATTCATTAAAATATTTTATCAAGCACTTGAAGTACGTTTCTTTAATGGCAAATATTCTTCATATTTCTAATTATTGTGAAGACAAGGTGGGTTAAATAATGAACAATAGGCACTAATGCATCCACTGGAAACGGAAGTAGAATTTATTGCATATTCCTGAACAACTTCGACATGCTTGCGTACATAGTAAGAGCAAGGCATCTCCAAATACGCCAAGCGCCAGACGTAAATTATGCTTTGCAGTTGATACCTATAGGAAACTCAGCTTTGCAATTATCGGCTATCAACTGTATCCAGGTGCCTGTTGACAATAGCAATTTCGTTATCTTTAAGTCTTTTTCTGTAAAGAAAGAATGAAGATGCACGGTGGAGAGAAATATTGAAACTGTACTAAACTATGTTTTTGCATAGCTCATCATCTTGATTCCCATTGCACATTATGCAAAAACCTAAAGGGAAATTATAAGAAATTCGCAAGCGAACCCCACTCACACTAGCTCTAGCAGAAAAGTATCTGTATTTATGTCAGAATTTTTTTCCCAGAAAAAAACTCAAAATGGTCGTAAATATCATTTCCGTAAAAAATTTCAATAACATCTGAATATTCAGTATCTTCACAAGACAAGAAAAACAATTCTAAGGAGATAAGAAGAGTGGGAGAAAGAATGAGAAGGGTGACCTATAAGGGACAGAATGATGATGATGATGTTGTTGGAAAGGGGGAAAATGGGTTATCTACGAGAAGTGGTGTGTGTGTGTGTGTTTTCGAGGGGCATGCGTTTGAACCACTGATATATAGTTTAATACACTGGATATAGGATTCAATGGAAAACGCGTTGGCCTACTTGAAGGCGCCCGAGCCGCCATTTATTATGGATATTTTGGTTCGGGACAACTCGGGACGGTTCGGGATATGCGAGGAGATTCAAATTTAGTATGGAAGAGCTACAAATTTGTACAAAATAATTTTTCTGCAGATAAAAAAAAGTATGGTGAAATTTTAAAGTTGACTAATAAATATTAAAATTACAAAATTAATATAAATTATAAAATAAAAATCATTATGCAGATCCTACATGAGTTTTAATACTTGATAATAATTAAAAAGAGCAAAAAGAATAAAACTCGCGTAGCATGTGCCTAAGTTAAATAATTAGTAATATTAATATTACGCCAGTAATATTATGCAATTCATGAATACGAACTTGAAATTAATGTTCAATAAAAAAGAACATTGAAAAAAGTATGAGGTATAAATAAATATGGTAAATATATGTATATATTGTAAAAAGGACATTTATAATAGGAGAAAATCCTCTTCACTTGAATGTAAAAAGGGCATCATTACTTTTGTCTTACCAAGCCTTCCAGTTGTTTAGGCAAAAGGATTTTGTGCAGCTGGAAAAAAAAAATTGATAAAATTATGATTATATACTACGAATGGAGATAATGAAGTACAAATTAAGGTTATATAGGTAATATAGCGGCCAAAATACTAAAAGAAATCAATAAAGTTTATTCTATTGGAAAAAAATTCAATATTTTGGCATCTTTGGCCTTCAACTTTTTTTACATTTAAGTGAAGAGGATTTTTTTCTGTTATAAATGTCCTTCTTGCAATATATATTTTTTTCATATGTATTTATTAGGGTGGTCCAAAAATGCATTGCCAATTTTTTTCACTCCAGAGTGCGAGACACTGTCCCAAATGTTTCCATTTCCGGAAAACGAGAATCCGAATTTTTTTCTAAATTCAAATATGAACACGTGCCACCCGCCACTTTGAAATCCCATTCAATCATCACAGGGAAAGTTTGTATTTTCGACAAATTGAACTCATACTTCAGGGTTTGATCGAAAGGTGCCAAATTTTATAGGGATTAAAGAGGAGTGAAAAATTTGAATATGTTTTGGAACATATCAGGGATAATGAATAAAGATGAAGGATTCTGGGAAGATGTGAAGAAATAGAATGTAGTGGTGTTGAGTGAAACCTGGGTAGATGAGAAGGATTAGAAGAGAGTGAAGAGGAAGTTACCCAAGAGATATATGTGACAGACCGAAGAGGCAAAGAATGATAAGGTAAAGGGAAGAAAGGAAGGGGGTATGGTGTCAGGAGTGAGAAATTAATTGATGGGAGAAAAGAGAATAGAAATGGGATTTGAGGAAACGGATGCAATAATGACCAGAATGGTGAAGATAGGCAGAAGAAAGGTGATGATAGTTTGCGTTTACAGAAGAAGGGTAGAAGAAGAAGTTTGGTGTGTGATTAGGAAAAGGGTGGCGAAGAAGGATGACGAATTGATGTTGATAGCAGGTGATTTGAATGCTTGAACGGGGGAACAGGGAGGAAAAATATGGGGTGAAGAGAGTGAAACTATCAGGAGAAAATCGAAACACGAACGGGTGGACCAGGAGGGCAGGACTCTGTTGTAAATTCTGAAAGAAACAGGATGGTTCATTTGTCATGGGAACTCGGAAGGGAATGAGAAAGGTGAGATGACGTTCTCTGGAAAAGGGGAAACAGTAATAGACTGAATTAAGTGGGAATTGAAAATGGGAGAGGCGTGGATAAGATTTTGTGTAAGATGAGGGGAAGGTTAGAGAAGATAGTGGAAGAAATAAGGCCAAGTGAGGAAGAAAGAAGGGGGAAGAGAGGATGTTGGGATATAGAATGTGTAGAAAGTAAAGAGCGTATGAAGCTATCGTTAAAGAATTGGACAAGAGGAGAGAGAGACAGAAAGGAGTATAATAAAAGAAAAAGGAAGCACGAGAAATTACTGGATGTAAAATGACAGGAGGAGAAGGCGAGGTACATGGATGAGGTAGAGAAAGCACTAAAGGAAGGAAGAGAATAGGAGATGATCAATAGAGAAAGAATTGGATGGAAAGGAATCAATGAAGAGATAAGTTTAGATGAATGTACGGTATATTTCAAGAAATTGCTAGGATGAGTGGATAACAAGGTAATGGGAAAGGGTAGAAAGATCAAGGAGGGGGGCATGGAACATGGAAATGAGGTGACCAGAGAGGAGGTGAATCAAGCAATTGAGAAGCTAAAAGGAAACAACGCGACAGGAGAGTATGAGAAAAAGAATGAAGCATTGAAATTGGACAGAAGAAGGGTTAGAGAAGAGATTTGGGAAGTATGTAATAGAGTATGGAGAGGGGAAGGATGGCCGAAGGAGTGGAGAACAGGTTTGGTAGTTCTTTTATTGAAGAAAGGAGGAAGTCGAAAAGTGGAAGATTATAGAGGAATCATTCTCATGCCAGTAACGTATAAAATATACATGGAGGTGCTTGGGAGGAGATCAAAAGAACAGGTAGAAGAGAAAGAAAGTATTTCACACAATAATGATTCAGGAAGGCGATAGGGACAGTGGATAAGATTTTCGTTCTGAATAATCTAGTCAACAGGAACGTGGGACAGAAAAAAGGAAAACTGGTCGCACTCTTCGCAGATTTTAAGGCAGCTTTCGACTCGGTGAATAGGAAGGTTTTCTGGAAGGTACAACAATTATTGACATTAAAGTAGATAATTTTTATAAATCGCACGTTGATATAAAAAGTTACGTAGTTCGTGATGTAAGGTTAGAAAAAAATACTAATGCGTATATTTTGTTAATAATAGCATATTTTATTTGAATTCAAAAGATGAATTTATATTTCATTAAGAAAGGTTTTTGAAGAAGAAAAATGTTTATTAAAAAATTCAAAAATACTCATTCATAATATTTTCGAAATTTTCTACACAATATATATTTTTAACCTCAATATATTTATATAACCTACAAATACATTTACGAACTTGAATGTATTGCAGTTATTATTTTAATACACACATTTTATCTTGAGTATAATGTGCAATCTATAATTATTATCTGTTTTAATTTCAATAATGGTTAATTATACTTGGTTTGAATTGCGCACCGACAGCAACCAATGAGGGCCGCTGCGCCGGGCAACCGTAGTAGCTCAACATGCTAAAGTTGGGATCACTGTGGCAGAGAATGAAAGTGGAATGAACTTGCTAATGAAAGGATTCGAAGATTATGTGAGAGAGAAAGACCTGACGATTAATGTGACCAATACAAAGATAGTATGTTTCAGGAAGAGAAAGAATGAAGTAAAGTATGGATGGAAGATAAATTGGGAAATGGTTGAAATGGTAGAGGAATTTTGTTATTTAGGATTCTGGTTCGAAGCGGGAGGCTGAAATGATCTGCAGGTGAGAAAAAGGATGGAAAGTGCGAGCAAGGTGATGGGTCAAGTATGGCGGATTTGAAAAAGAAGATGGAAAGAAGACTGGAAGATCATATTATGGCTATTTGATTCACTGCTATGGTCAGTGATGTGTTATGGAGTGAAAATTTTGGGGTGGAAGGAGTACAAAAAGGTAGAAAACATGCAAGAGAGATTTCCGTGATGGCTTATGGGAGTGAGCTGAAACGGCCCAGGTTATATGTTGAGAGAAGAAACAGGGAGAGAGAAATTGTCGATAAGGCAGAGGAAATGGGTCTGGAATTTTGAAGACACACTTAAGAGTGGTAAGGGTAACAAAGTTGCACGAGCATGTGCAATGTTGTATGAGAATGTGTGATGAGGGAAGGGAGTGGCAGGAATTAGTGGGGGAAATGTGTAAGAAGCAGGCAAAAAAGAGGTGAGAAAAGATTATGGAGTCAGAAGACAATAAATGGTATAGATTCGTCAAGATGGAAGAGGTCTCAGATTATCTAGGGAAATTTAAAAAGGAGTGCAGGAGGTCCAGGGTGATACGTTTCAGAATGGGAGAAGGTATGAATGAGTGTAAATATTGGATAAGTGGAGAAATCAAAATGTGTAGGGAAACTTGGCGCTTGTGGACAAGGGGAAAAGTGGGTAAAGTGTTTAGAAGAGAAAAGGGAAGAGAGAATATATGGTGGAGGAGAAAACCAAAATTGATACAAGAGAAATATGTATCAGGAAAATTAGTGTCGCGTGACTTGGAAAAGCTTGGAGAGTAATGGTAAGAGGAAATGGAAGCCCTGCAAGGTCTCGCGCACTTGTAAGATAATGGTTAATAGCTAATAAGTTAATATTCAAGAACTGTAAATAATAAGAAGGCGAAGCGATTATAGGTCAAGTTAAGCATAAGGCATAGTGTAAAGGGAATGGAGCCCTCGAACCCGTAAAAGGGAGAGTAACAAAATACATTGCAATAATTAATTGTTTGAACAAAGACATAAAGCTTTTATCAGAATTTACTACTCCTCAAAATCGTTCAATATTATGTTTAATCCATAAAATACGATTTATAAAACATTTTGGTGAAAAAATAATTGTTTAAACCAATTCAGTTTGCCCAAAGATTAAAAATGCTTAATATATTGTTTCTATACACTGTACAATCAGAGAAATAATTGTGTGTGTTTCATTTTATATTATTTTCTAAAAGTTTTCGAAAGAAAACTGCTTGAAGAAACAAAAATTGTTTAAACAATAAGAAATTTGTTAAGCATTAGAAGAAATGTATAAAAATTATGTAACTATTTAACAAAAAGTAGCATAGGATACCAATTTAAGAAAAAAGTAGACATCTCTGTCTCAATTTTTAGATATTTTGAAAATAAACAATAATTAATTGTTAGTACGTAAAAATGTAGTTTTTTTATTTTTGGGTCATATTTTGGGCGCTGTGGGGGCGATAGCTAGTTAGTTAGTTTTAAGACGGGCGGGGAGCCCATGGAGAGCTCCCCAGCCGCTCAAGCTATAAAGCCTATTATGCCATACCCTTACCTATCCACTCTCATTAGTCGACCCCAGACCTCTTGACGAAGCCTAGTATATCGATTACTGATCGCGTTGTAATGTCCAATTATCTCTAGAGAAAAAGGTTCTCTAAGTACTTAAAGCTATTGCTCTTGGTGCTATGAGTAATCATTTATAGTCTCCAAATTGTCATGTATGTATAGGATTCTGAAAAGAACCGAACTAGTAATAACGGCCACACTTTGACAAGTAGCCTATGATTCATGTGAAACTCTTTAGTGTGATTAAATTAAATATAGATTCATATAGGCTCCGCATTCCACGTATGAGGCGCATTTTCGGGCACTATGACTCAGTCACTATAAACATATATTTACATGGTGATCAGTTGTATATGAAAATCCAGGATTTAAAAAAGAACACCTGCGGCTAATAGAAAAGCCTGCTTTTTTTCTTATTATGTCTGAATCAATCATTTAAAGAAAGTATGTACAGTACATTCGAGCGAGATTTAGGGGCATGTGACTACTCGGAGTGGTTTTACTCGGAAAGAGTACTATATATAGGTTTATATCGGGTCAAATTTTAACATATATATATAGCTTTATAGGGTACCATGGCTTCCTGGATTTCTGTAAATATTGGGTTGGCAAGAAAGTCTTTGCGTTTCTATACTGGAATTACATCTGAAAAATATTATGTTGAGTGTTTGGTGGGGTATGAAAGAAATAATTCATTGGGAATTCCTCCCCGCTAATACTGCTATTACAGCTGATTATTACTGTGCGCAGCTAGACCATCTCGCAGAAAACAGTAAAAGGAAAGCAAGACAAAGTTTATTTCCAGCACGATAACGCCTGACCCCACGTTGCCAAATCAATACGAAAAAAAACTGGATTTAGGCTGGACTTTGTTTCCTCATCCGCCATTTTCTCCAGACTTGGCTCCAAGTGATTACCACTTGTTTCGTTCTTTAGCTGGACATTTACGTGAGAAAAACTTCAACGATTAAGAGAATTTACGGCAAGACCTCGCCAATTTCTTTATTCAGAAGTCTTCCGAATTCTACTAATCTGGCATTCTCTCTCTTTCACAACGTTTGCGACAGGTTGTTCATACCAGGGTGGTAATGCGAGTTTAGGACTTTTAAAAGTAACCTAGCTAGTAATGTGGGCTAAAGATTTAGACGTGATCGTAGCGAACATGCCCAAGAGCATACATCGTTACTCGTCTGGTTCCTTTGAAAAATATTAGATTTGCATAAACATTTAGCGTCCCTATAAATATTTACTAAAAGCGACTTAGGTATGGTATGCTATACGGTCTCGTGGATGCTAAATTTGCGTCAGAGATAAATTCACACATGGGGCATAATTTCTCAAGTGTACCCACCTCGAAAATGAAAGTTGTCCGATCGGGCTAAACATTGGCCCAATTGTAGTCCTATTAGATAGTACTCCTCACACCAAGAAATAATTAATTTTGATGAATATTTATTAAAATGGAGGGGGTACAATTTTTGAGTTTTTTAAGCAAAGCCTTACTCTCAAACACTTGTAACATTCTTCCTATTGCTTTAAACAAAATTTCACTATCAATTTTTTTGATAGACTTACTTAAAAACTTTTTGGTGGTCGTAACGATTTTTCAAAAAAGTCCAAATTTGACCCTAATTTTTGAAAATGAAAAATAAATTCAACTTTTTTTTTCAAATTTCGACCCTTTTTTTCTTCAAAATAGTTTTAAAAGAAAGTTGAGATTTATCCTATAAGACCCCCAATTTTCATAGTGACAAATTAATTCGTCTTTGAGTAATAGAACGATACGTAAACCAGTTTTTTAAGTTTAGTAATATTATATGGTAATATTATGTGTCTTTCTCTTCGATTTTTTGGCTATAGTTTCAACAGTTATTTTGTTTGCAGACCTCTTGTGTGGTTTCTTTTTTTTATGCCATTCGAGAAGATGTCGTGTTTCTCAGAGGACGAAAACATTTAGAGTTGAAGTTTTTTACCTTGGGTGGGAATGAAAGGGTAGTACTGCAATGTACCTAGTATCGTAACAGCTTTGTAAAATCTGGCCTTCAGTAACTCGGTGGCTAAGGCATTTTTCTTTGCTGCTGGAAAAAACTTTCGCTTTTCTTACAGTTACTCTTTGCCCAATGAAACAAAACATGGCGAGTGAGTATGTGATGATTCGGAGAACATTGTAAGCTCGAACGAGCGGCTTGTCTCTTGATATTCGCTCCTATACCATCACATGCACCCTTACCATGATATGCACCATGGAAGTGCCATTCAACTTGGATACCAAAATCTTCTTTATGATTTTGGAGATTAGCAAAGTTATTATTATTTTTAAAATGTTGCCCGGCACCATCAGTGAAATAGTGGATTTTCTGTGGCCTGAAATGAGTTTCTGAGTAATCTACTACAATCTTCTGATACTCGTAACCAGTCACCGTGTCATGAGCTAAGTTATCAGATATGATTGCGGTACTTACATGCTTGAGCTCCCCATCTTTTTTATAATAAATCACCCAGATAATATTGTAGCTTGATCCTTATCCCAGTGGAATGATTGAGCTGCATTCTGAATTATGAACGCGTAATTTTTAGCGAAATCGAAGCAACTCAAAAACTCCCCAGGCAATAAATTTTCCTTCAGTTTTGGAAAAAAGATTGCTTCTTTAAAATAAACTGATGAGTTTTTAATTTCAACAGCATTTCACCGAAATCATCTGGGAATTCATCAGTATCCATTACATTTGTCGGTCTGTAACCAAATTTCAAATCTCACTTCATTAATGTAATGTTCATCAAAAGCTTTTGTGATATTATCTTTCAAGTTCGCAGTACCTGAACAGTTTCGACATACTCCTAAATGACATACAATAGCATCCAGACAGTCTTGCTAATTTGTGAGCACTATGTCAGTATCCTCAGTTAAATGTTGAATATTCACTTCATTCAACATCAACTTGATATTCTCCTGATGCATGCAAACACCCACATGATGAGTCTACTGCTTTCTGTTAGAACACAATGACGAGGTCTGAGTTTTGTGAATTTCAAAATACTAATCTTCAGGCCTGTTCTGATGTGAATTGAGCATATAACTCGTTTACATTGCACAGTAGTAGACATTTCTGAACATGTGAACGAGATACATCATCATTTTTGATCGACACAAAGTCTTTCATCCCTGGCATCATTCGACTTATCTCTCTTTTTGCATTCAGAAGCGTAAGAATTCCATGCTCTAAAACTAGTTTTTTTATTCTTGCTTTTTGCTCTGATGTATTGAACACCTGCATCAGTTTTCTTCTTCCCAAGATTTTGGCGCAAGCGAGAGAAGTTGAAATTGTTCTTGAAGATCTTTAGAGGCATTGCATTTTTCGATGATTTGACCAAGTACATCAACACCAGCTTTATGATATTTTTTTTCACTCTGCAGCTTGGTCTCTAAGACATCTCAATCTTTTTCGCTGCCATATAGCTGATCTTCATCATCGTCAGAAATCATTTCATGTTCCTCAGTATCTACCTTATCTCTACCAGATGGCTCTGCAATATCAGCAGAGTTCAAGGATGATATTCCCGCTGAGTTGATGAGTTGGTATCTACCTGAACTGCCAATTTGAGCTCTTTCTGGTAGTGCAGGGAATTTCAAACGCAAGTCGTGGGCAACACAATGAAGTTTAAGATTAGTTGCTTTATGTCTTACTTTTTGAAAAGAGCAGTTATTCTAGAAGCATATAATATTAATTAACTTACAAAATTGGCACTAAAGCGTTGCAGAAAAATCCTCGGCGTGAGTGCACTAGGGGAGATCGCGCGCCACCCTCTCTATCATGGCATCTTGTTTACGTATCGTTCTATTACGCAAAGACGAATTAACCCATGAACAACAACGTAAACTTTCAGAAAACTACTAACAACGTGGGGTGGGATTCAACTCAACTCAATATTTCCTGTTATTTGTAATTAGTTTGAAATTCTGAAGGGGAGAGATGGTTGGTAATCCATTTCAGAGTAATAAAATATTGCTCTTCAATGAAAATTTGTATTACAAATAATGCTTTGTAGCAACTAATAATAGAAAAAAATCTCTTCATGAACGAACGAAATCAAATAGAAAACTTTCCTGTGAAAAAGCTCTTCAGAATCAAAATCAAATAGGTATAAGAAACTTTCCGTTTGTGGTAAAAAATTTTTTTTGAACAAAGTAGGTATCATGTTTCTGAATTAAATTATTCAGAGAGATCATCAGCATTCAGGCAGCCATAGCAAATCACTTTATCGCAAAATGAATAGCCTTTCCTTTTTTTCCTGAACTGGAAAGTTTATAACAAGACTGGATTTGAAGGTACTGGGAAGGAGATAGTGATAAGAAATATTCACGCATGCGCAGCTTCAAGTAATCAGAGCTTGAGTGGGATTCCACCCATACGTTGTTTTTCTTAGGTCAATTTACCGCTCTGAAAACTGAGGGTCTTATAGTAGAGAATCTCACATTTCTTTTAAAAATATTTTGAAGAGAAAAGAAAGTTTCGAAATTTGAAAAAGTCAAATTTATTTTTGATTTTCAAAAATAAGGGTCAAATTTAGACTTTTTTTTTTAATTTTGTTTAAGGCAATAGGAAAAAAGTTACAAATTTTTGAAAGTAAGGCTTTGCTTAAAAAAACTAAAAATTGTACCCCCTCCACTTTGATAAATAATTTTCAAAATGAATTAATTATTGGTGTGAGGAGTACTATCTGATAGGATTACAATTGGGCCAATTTTTGGCCCGATCGGACAACTTTCATTTTCGAGGGTACACTTCAGAAATTATGCCCCATATACTTCATTCAAACTAAAGAAAATGCATAGCAAATTTTTTTTCACCCTAGAGGGCAGGTCCTTTAAACAATTTTTAATTGTTCAAACGAATGTAACTTATTTAAACAATTATTTATTTCCAAAAAATGTAAAAAATAATCGTACTTTCTGATTGAAATGTAATAGTTTGTCATTGTTTAGAGAAGTACATTCTTTCTAAAACATTATGTAATTATTCAAGCAATTACTTATTGTTTATTCTCAAAATTTCTAAAAATTCACCCAGGGATGTCCAGTTTTTCCTAAATTGGTATCCTATGCTACTTTTTGTCAAATAATTATATAATTTCAATACATTTCTTTTAGTTTTTAACACAATTATATTTGGTTTAAACAATTTTCATTTGCTTGAGTAGTTTTCTTCGATAACTTTAGAAAAATAAAATAAAATAAATATAATTATTTTTCTGACTGTATAGTGTATAGAAAGAATATATTAACCATTTTTTAATGTTTAAACAAATATAATTTGTTTGAACCATTACTTTCCGAAAATACTTTTAAAATTGTATTTTGTGAATTAGGCAAAATATTGAATGATTTCGAGAAGTAATAAATTCTGCTAAAAACTTCATGTTATTGTTCATACCATTAATTTTTTTTCTTTAAATATCCTTCATATTAAGTATGGATGGTTTACCTCTTTTCAGACGCATTATTAAATAAATCATAAAAGTCATAATAAAATTTAAATTGTAACCAAAAAATAATATTTTGTGATCAGCGTTGTAATTAGACTGCATATGAAATGGATTTAGATTATATTGCATTATAGCATTGGAAAGTCTTATGAATATCAATCTGACATACTGGCAGATAAAAAATATATATATTAAAACATATTTAGGAAAATAATTCTATGTGTAATATTTTATATTATTGATCCACATTTTTTAATAGAAAACTGCTTGAACGAATAAAAAT
>JAABKJ010006738.1:0-21649 GCA_011634705.1 Andricus grossulariae
CATTAATTATTAACTTTACAACAAATTTTTATTATTATTTTCAACTCCATTTTTTATGAGGAATTCAAAAATATAAATATATACTTTGAGTACTGGGACACCCTGTATAACGTATACCGAAAGAGGACGAGAAATTCTACCAGAATCAGAAAGTAAAAGATGATGAACTGTATTAGATTAAAATTATCGCACCTTGAACAAAAATTTGGACCACTCTTTGATAGTTCGCGTTTTTAATTTGAAAAATTCAAACACTCATAACTTTTTCAAAAAAAAGTTTGGGCAAATCGGTAAGATACGCGTCAACTGTGTTGTCTTATTCCTTTTGAAAAACCACACATTTGAGTAGGTCTTACGCGTTTCAGTCTCAGACACTTGCAATCAGCAAAGGTTGGCAAACTTTTAGACTTTTGTCAGTAAGCAGGTAAAAATTGCGAAATTAAAAATCAAAATATTAATTTTGCAATTAGTGATTTGAGAATACGATATTCGGAATCCATAATTTCTTTAATTCGCGCTCTCTAAATATGAATCATTGAAAAATTTACTGATTAAAATAGTGGTTAGGCATTTCATTGATTAATCAGTGATTTCAGACTTATTCACTGCTCAATTCAGTAACACCTGATTGAAGCATGTGAGGCATATCCTCTTAGTTTTACAGTAAAGTGTTTTTGTTATTTTCTTACCTAAGTAGCAAAAACAATTACTTAGTGAGGTAAATTTTCGAATTTTCGGACTGTAAGTGTGTGGAAGTAACTGCGGAAAAAATATACTCTAAACTCGCATAAAAAGTACTTTCTTAACGGGTATATATACATGACAGTCGAATCTTGAAAGTAAAGTAGTATGTGAGGTTACTTGTCATTTAGAAGTATCGAAACTTTTCACCTTTTTGAAATTTGGTCACTTTTATGGGTTTTAAATTTTTACTGTGATTATTTGATTGAAACTACATACTACAATTTTATTTCATTATGACTGCTAAATGAACACGGTGCAGTGCTGCCAATTTTCAAAAGTGTTTATCTCATTGAATGAATAAGTAACTTTTCACTGATTGTCAGTGACCCATTTCCAGCTATTTCAATCAGTCAAATTTCACTGATTCAGATTAAAAGAGCACCTTACGTAATTTATTTGAAATAATTTAGAATTTGACGAGTTTAAGGACAAAAATTAAACTTAGTTTTCATGTTTCTTGTGGTGTTTTTTTTTATACTGAAAGATCATTTTCAAAGTTTTCGAAGTATTTCCTAGATTCAAAACATAAAAAAATGCTCTTTCAAATAATTGGAATGCCAACTAGGTAAAGCCAATTTCTTTTTGCCTCCACACTACTCTAATAATAAAAAAATATATATTTTCAAATCTTAAAAGTATAGCTCGTAAGAACCTCTTGCTTCTATAGTTTTTTCATAATTTTCCATTTTGAATCCCATCTTATTTTCAAACCGCAAATTGCAAAAATTTTTTTTTTAATTTCTTAATTTCGATCTGTTGATGAAAAGTGATCAGCAGCGATTTGATGTCATGTACCTACTGGGAAGGTTCAGTTTGTAATTGATGATCATCGACTTGGTCAACGAGAAAGCTTTATACCCCAGCACCACATATACTCTAAATTTTTTAAGCATGTCTTTGTTGCTTTATATGAATATTAATGTTAACTTTATAGAAAGTTAACATTGAAAAAATTCGAAATTGACAAAATGGAGGCGGTTTTTCTGAAAATATTCAAAGACAATTTATTCAAAATTCCACCGTTTTTGTTCTCTTAATTTCTTTCTAGATTCGTTCTTGGTGAGAAGAGAGAATTTTGGTTTGTTTGAAAAATGAAAATTCAAATTTCTTGCCAAAACGACACAAGATATAAAAAAAATCGAAATGACTTAATTTAACAGTTTTAATAACGTGTTCGTAAAAGAATAATGAAGTAAGTTGTAAAAAACAGAGAGCATCCATTATTTCAAAAATGCCGACTTCAGAGAAAAAAGTTTCAAGTAAAAGTTGTTGGAAATTTTCATTTGTGTTCTCCTTTGATTTTTATATGATACCATAAAATGGTATTGTTGAAAAAAAATAATCTTAAAGGATTTCATAAATATTTTCGCAAAATTCTCGAAAATAATGCTAAGTAGAAAAAAGTCTGAAAAAAAATTTCTCTTTTCATCAGGGCGCGGGCACAGCGCAGAATATCATACAATATACTCTTTACATTAGTGCGAATCTGGACAAAAATCATGAGAAAAAAAGCAGTAGAATTTTGAATAAATGGACTTTTAATATTTTCAGAAAAACCGCCGCCATTTGGCCACTTTTGAATTTTTTAAAGATTTTTCCAACAAATTTCGCTAGAGGACAAGAAATTGTATCAGAATCAGGAAGAAAAATTCAAATACCTATATTATATTAAAAATATGACATTTTTAATTGAAATCTGGACCATTTTTTGATAATCCGCGTTTTCAATTTCGAAAATTAAAATACTCATTTGAAATGAATTCGGTCAACAGAATCAATTTGCAACTTAGAAAAATCCCATAAACATGATTCACTGTAGTCAGGAAATTCCGAATCATATTATAATCTATGATCCATTGCGATAAATATATTTGTATAACGTATGGTTCACATAAAGTGGGTACCATACTGTGTTAAAATCAAATTCTTAACACTGTGTCAAATACAAATGACCCTTAACTAGAACAATTTTTCATGATGTTTAACCTATTAATATTGTGATTATTTTGTTTTAATTATAATTTCTAAAATTGAAAAATGTGGGAAAAAACTTATGATTCGACCAAGGTCATTCGGCTAGACAAAGAATGTTCTATTAGCATAAGTTCAAATGACCAAAATGTCGATAATTCTTAATGCCTAAAAATAAAATTTTAAAGTACAGAAAAAAGACGAAAAGAAGATAGGGAGAAAAATTGAAAATGTGAAGTAACCTTGGATTCTTTATTCTGAATTTATTGCTTTATCTCTAGAGAATGTAGTCACATATTACTGATAAAGGATGATTAGATCATCAGATATTCATAAAAAAGTGCATATTTTATTGCTTTGACTCATTTTTTGTATAGAATTTCTTTCTGTTTGGAAACTTTCAGAAAAATAAGGAAATTGGATTTTCAACTCCTATCATGACGTATACAATTTCTTATACTTACCGCACTTCGAGTGAAAGACATTTTATCAATTTTCTTTTCATTGTAAGATAATCAAGCAGGACAATTTTATTTTAATTATTATAATGTTTTGTTAGATTAGGATGATTTTTTTACAATAGTGTTCTTTAGCATTCGAAAGTTAATTCGTCAAATTCAAGTTTACGAAACTATTCCAAAAAACTTGTCTTGCAAGACTGGAAAGTTGCATTGATTTCCGCAATCGAGATTCGCATGATCGATTCGACTTTGTGACTAAAAAGAGAAACTAAAAGTTTAGAAATAATCACTATGAATAAAAATAAAAAGCCGTTTTTCAAAAACAATATATTTATTTTAAAATAATATTAATTACATTCCTTTACTCACTAAATAACAAAAATGTTCCCATCTTACAATCAGTAATATTTATTCTCCTTAGAACTTAATTTATAATTTTACAGCAATTCTTACTGAGTCATCTTGAACTATTTATATATTTTTGTATTTCTTAAGAATTAAAAAAGTTCAGAATTCCATAAGAAAATATTAATAATATTTACAAATTATTGGAATATCTAATAAAATTAATTAACTTGACGATCTACCACCATTGTAGATGTCATCAAATTCTTTTTCAAATTCTGAAGTTTCTAGCATATATGCGGGAAGTGTGAGTCCAAGAACTTTATCATACTTGTATTTAGTTTCAGCAACATATTCATAAGGCTCAACTTCCTTAGGACCATCTTCATATTTTTTATCCTTATGATCATTATGATCCCTATAATCATTATTTTCGCCATAATTTTCTCCGTCCTGATCATCATTTTCATCAACATCATCATCCTCATCTTTTTCCGGATTTTTCTTCTTGGTCTCTTTTGTTCTCGCGTAGGAGTCTTCACTGGCTGAAAATGTTGGTTCCAAGGGAATACTAGAATTTTCCTTAACTTTAGTGACCTTCCTTGCTTTCTTTAAAATTTCTGAGGATGCTACAGCTTCATGTTTCGGATCGAGCTTAAATTTCTTGGACTCTCGATAAGAAACACGATTTTTAGTTTTGTTCGCTGGGGCTGTTATGAACATGCATTCTTCTTGTTGAACTCCAGTTTCATCCTGGCATTGGTAACAAGTCATCTTGTCTCTTATCACTTTTTGGCACTGTGTCCTATCTTCGGTCTGGAATTCCTTCAGGAATTTTTCGATTTCTTCTTGCCGTTTGGATGTGCCCAGAAACTCGAGGTCCACCTTCGAAACCGGTGCCTGAGATCGTTCGAAGATTAGAATTTATTATTCAAAGGACGGAATTTCTAAAAAATATGGAAGAGATTTTTTAATAGCTAAAACGTGGTCCCTTTCCTTTAATTTCGGACATGTGAAAATTTCGATACTGGATGCAGGTCTAACTATGAATTCACCACACAGTGAGGAAAATGTACAGTTTTTGTAACAAAATTTTTCAGAGGTCGTATTTCTTAACTGAATTTAAAGTATTTTTTTTATTTAGAAACTTAAACTAAAAAATGTGAAAAAAAACATAATTTTTTATGTTTGTGATACCTATTTTGCTTTCGATAAATTAAAATGGTCAGTTTTGATTAAATTCTTTTATTTCTCCAATTGTAATAAACAAATTAATGGAAACAAGTGGAATCTCCTGCGTTTGAATTAATTATTTATACTGATTTCATCATTAAATTATGTAAAATCAACAACTCATGAACAGAAACAAAATTACAATAATTGCCATTTTTAGGAACAATTTCACTTATTTGTCATTTTTTTTTTAAATTGAACATTTTTTTTGCTAAGAAATTTTTTTCTCATCAAGAAGAATAATATTTGACACAATGGATTGCTATTCAAGAACAATTGTCAATTTCATGAACAATTTTGATTAATAAATTCACTTATGTCATGTTTTTCAACACACAGGAATTTTTTTTAAACCAAATATTTCTTTTCGTTTCAAGAATAAAAGTATCATGGCATAATTATTATAATATAAATGTTAGTAACAATTCTCATTGTTATAAGAAAATCCATTTATTTCGCACTTTTTGACGTAGGCAATTCATCTTTTCTACAGAATCATTTCTTTTCGTTTCTAGAATAATATTTTTACACAAAAGATTGCCAATCAAAAACTCGTAGTAAAAAAATTATCATTGATTTTAACGACTCTTATACATAAGTTTAATTATTTGGTCTTTTTGAACCTATAAGAAGAATCTCATAAGTGGAAAACCTATAAAGCAATTAATTTGTTTATAAAAATTGTTTATAAGAATGACAGCTGTTGTTGAAAGGTAGTCTATTATATTAAAATATTATTCTTCAGATGAAAAGAAATTATTATTATTCTTGAGACAAAAATAGGTGAATTTGTTTACAACAGTAGTCAATAACAATGACAATTTATGTTAAATGGCAATTTTATGTGGTCAAATTATTCTTATTGAATTGAAAAGAAATTAATCATCAGAAAAAAATGTTCAAAGATGCGAAATAAGTAGATTTGTTTATAACAATGACAATTTATATTGAATAGGAATCAATTGTGGTCAAATTATTCTTCTTGAAGAGAAAAAAAATTATTTTGCAGAAAGGAATGTTCAAAAATGCGAAATAAGTAAATTTGTTCACAACAACTACAATTGCTGTAGAATGAGAAAAATTTGTATTAAGGTATTATTACTGAAGAAAATAATTGATTCCGCAGAAAAAGAATAGCGTTTATTGGCAAAAATGTGAAATAACTGAATTTTTTATCAATAAATTCTAATAACAATGAAAGTTGTTGCTGAATGGCAATATATTGTGTCAAAATTTTATTCTGAAGACATGGCTGATACTCTCATTGGCAGAAAATCGGAATAAAGATTCAAATAAAGCATTACATGAGAACGAGAAGAAAGTAAGAGAAAGAAAATTGGAAAGAAGTTAGAGATGACAGATAAAAGAAACAAAGAATGAAGGTGTTTTGGGCAAATCATCTCTTATCCTTCACTTATTTCTGTAAAACTTTTTTATTAACGATAAAATAGCCTTCTTCATACAGAAAATCTGCAACAATTTAATAATTTCGCTTATTTACCTGAGTAGTACTCTGATTAGAAATCACCGCTTGTGTTTTTGAATCAGCAGTTTCTTGTTTTCCACTTTGATACGCAACAGGTTTATGTTCAGTAGCATAATAACCAACATCATCAGAATACTCTGAAGATCCATAGGGATTGCTTTCCTCGCTTTCCTTATTTCCTCCTCGATTTTCCGTAGGGCTTCCAAAGGATTTTGATTGAGTATAAGCAAACTTCTTATCTTCGGGTTGGTAAGAATAGCTACAAGATTCCGAGTTTCCACCAGTCTTTGGATCCTTACAGACTGTACAGATCATCGAGTCTTTTTGGACCTTCTTACAATTAGCGGATTCAGCATCCTTCAAGATTTTTTCAGATTCTGATTTGATGTAGTCTGCAGAAGCTGGATCATAGTCGTAAGTTTGGCTTTCTTTGCTTTCCTTACTCTCTTTGCTTTCATCGGATCCATAAGATGATGGTGATTCTTGGCTTTCGTAACTGGAACTTTCCTTGGGTTTTTGGTAACCACTGTAATCATAGGGATCATCATCAGAGTACCTGGTTGACTCCTTTGGACCTGACTCTGAAACCTCTTTGTCAGATTCATCATCCTCGTAGCTGGAACTTTTATCAGACTTGTCAGATTCTGGATATCCAAATGATTTAGATCTGGTGAACTTGTAGACCTTGTCATCTGGGTTGTAGGCGTAACTGCACCTTTCCGAATTTCCACCTGTTTTTGGGTCCTTGCAGACTGTACAGATCTCTGAATCCTTCTGCACCTGGAAATAAAAACAAATTTCAAGATTGCAGTAGAATTATTAACTGGGAATAAAACTATAGGAGTGGGAGTTAGGATATTACGAACCTGTTTGCACTCAGAATTTCCAGTAGCATCCTTCAACTGTCTGGGGTTATCTTCCGAAACTTTCTCATCTCCATACTCACTAGACTCAAGACTCTCATGAGTAGGTGCTGGTTCTCTATGATCCCTCTTCTTCAGTTTCCCAGATTTGACAGATTTCCTTGGTTTTCCAAAAGAACTAGACTTGGTGTAAGCATAGGCCTTCTCGTTAGGTTCCGCAACGTAGGAACACTGTTCGTACTTCCCACTGGTCTTAGGATCTTTGCACACCATACAAATCATCGAATCTTTTACAACTCTTTCACAAAGATCAGATTTTTGTTCAGTTGAAAACTTACGAGAAGCTTGCGGCAAGAAATATTCCTCGCTAAACCTATAAGGTTCCTTCAACTTTCCATCCTTAGTTGCGGTCAAAGAAACAGCAGGAGCACTTTCTTTTTCGGAACTGTCAAATTCCTCATTGGATCTTCTGAACCTCAAAGGACCATGCTCAAATTTTTCTATGTTTGTGGATGCTTGAGGTTCCGAACTGTAGGAACATTGTTCATAGGTTGACCCATTTTCGGGGTCCTTGCATTTATAACAAGTCATAGCCTCCTTTTTTATCGTTTTCGCATCATCAGAGTTCGGATCATCCTTGATTTTATCATCAAGCTCCTTCGATTTTATTTCCTGACAGTAAGGCAGTCCTGATTTCAGAACCAGTTCTTTGTACTTGGTCGAGTCTTTATCGGTAATTGTATAGAAGGCAGAAATCGCTTTTTTGAAAGCCTTGTCTTCTTTGGGGATCTTCTTCGTGCTGGAGTAATAGGAGTCAGAATAGGGTGAATATTTTTTATAGGTTGGGATGTGGATAGAACCATGTTTCACATTATCATCGTAAGGATATTCATAGTGGTAAACTGTTCTTGATGATTCGGGTTTGTAATCTGAGTAGTCGTCAAGGAACCATGGTTGTCGGGATGGATTGTCATTTCCATGGAAGCTGAAGGTCTTCAAGTGCTCATAACGAAAATCGGCAATTACTACTGACAACCCTGCGATTAGTATGAGGCACGTCTGAAAGAAGAAAATTGGATGTTTTAGTCTTTTTGTAACATCTTTTGTTTGAGGTGTTGTTGAAGGTATTATTGTATCTATTGTTAGATGTATTGATGCATCTTTGATATCATCTTTTGTTTTAGGTGTTGTGTTATCTAATGTTGGATGTATTGTTCTATCTTTGGTACCGTCTTTTTTTAGATATTGGTATTGTATCGACTGTTGGATGTATTGTTGTAATTCGTATAATTTATTTTAGGTGTTGTTACATCTATTGTTATGTGTAGGTATTGTTGTTTGTGTTTAAAAATGAATACATTTGTTTTTATATTTTAATAACGAACCTGGTATAAATCCATGTTGAGAAATTGTCAACCATTGGCAGCGACACTATTGAGAAAAATTCTTCTTCCTTCTAGTTAAGTTGTTTGGTACACATCACTTTCTCACCAAATGACCACGCGTCTGGAAAGAATCGGTTTATATTGACTTAGTGTTGGCAAGAGTTCAACTCCCTCTTTGCTTTCCTCGTTCCTTGAGTGATTGTTGTCCCCAGTCAACGATGTAAAAGTCGGCTAGATGTGACAGACATTTCAAGCGTGAAGCTGCTAATCCGCAGCGCAACCGATCGGTTACCTAAACAATTAACTAGAGCACTTTTATTTATGTAATTTAGTGCGTGGATGAAAACAGCTAACAACATAAGATTTAATGCTACTCGAAATGTTAGAGAGAAAAATGTTCTTAGTTTATGAGGTCTGAATCCTAATGCTTAACTTAAATATGGAAAACCTGAATTGTTCATTTTTTATTTATTTAGTATTTCATGGGCTAACGCTCTTGTTTAAATTGTAAATTGTAAATTGTCAAATGTATAATATTTATTTTAAAATAATGTTAATTTGATAATAAATTATGGTTCAAAGATCCTTGCGCTTGGAACAATTAGAAAATCGATTCTGCTGGAATATTCGCTAGAGGGGCATTTTTTTCTCATCTGAACAATTTCCGCGAGAAAAGGGAGACAATACGGTGAAAGTGTCGGGAGATCAATGGCCCCACACGTCATCAGATTTTGTATCCGAGGCGTGACACTGGAACTCCTAATCCACCTTTTTTCAAATAGATCGCGTTAATTTTTTTCCCTGATGCTGCGAAACTCAGAGGCGGTATAGAAAGAGTGGTATACAAATTACGCAACGTTAAGGAATTTATTCCGTTATTTTCAAAAAAATCTGCACACCATATTTTGTTGAAGTTTAAAGAATAATTAATTTATAATTCATATATGAAATTCAATAATAAACGCAGAAAATAAATCTGGCAATGTCACAGGGGTCCTATGTTAAGATAGTGACAGCATAGCTTTTTTTGTAGAGCTTGCAGAATTTTCTGTAATCAATACGGAATTTCCAGGTATCTTACAAATTTTCAGATGTCTTACAAATTTAGGGACATAAGTAAGGAAAGCAGAGGCTTTTTCTGTAAATCTTACAAGAATATGCGGTAAATCACATAAAAAAATTTCGTGAGGCACACAAGATTTTCTGTAAATATTATAGAAATGATACTCTTTCTGTAATATTACCATACTGTTGTTCATAATTTTTTAAGTATTTTAAAAAATTTGAAAATGAGTAACTTCTGGTTTCATAATCATTTTAGGTTACAGATTTTCTAAAGACACGTTTCTAATTTTTTTTTGAAAAAATAGTGTGGTATTTGCATAAGTGTAGTAGAAGAAAGTGCGAAGCAGAGAATAAAAAGGAATTTACGAGAAAAAAGTTGCACCTTGTGGTCGATTAGAGAAAAAGAAGAAGCGTAAAGTGGATTTCGTTTTTCCACACAAAAGAAAAATGTTATGACTCGACTACCTTGTAGTGCAATTGCTTCATTGTTTTACACTCGTTGATTTTCATGCATATTAGTGGAATTATATTAAAATTTTTAACATTTAATTTTTCTACATTTTTTCTTTGTTTTCTTTATGAATAAAATTACGCTAAATAAAATGTTTTACAAATTATATGTAAATAAATATTATAATATTATTCCAATACACTTATGCATTAGTAGTAAACAAAATTTGAAAATATCAAGTCGATTTACATCAAAATAAATTATAAAATTGTTTTTTTTATCGATATGATTGTTTTGTTAATTGATAACATTTAATTTTGAAACATTAATACTTTCATTTTTCTCACAGGAGATTTTTTTCGCTAAATCTTTTAGCACCGGGCCACATGATTAAAAGTACATTACTTTAAAAAAAAAAATTTAAAAAGCCAATAAGAAAATCACAAAAGTCATCTTTTTACCCAATTTTGTAAATTGTAACTTGAGCAATTTAAAAAAATGTATAATTCTATATTAATGTTTCCAGAAACTGTAAATTCCTAAGTTCAAATGATTTAATGAATATGACCATTTTCACTCCGACCAATTGTTCAGTAATGGGCCGTTCAAGTATTACGTAAGAAAAATTTTCCTTATTCTTGCCCCCCCCCCCCATTGTAAGCATATTTTTGCATTATGAATCTACAATGATAAGCATCTAATTAGACCCTTCTCCCTCTTAAAATGCTTACGTTATACTTGAATAGCCCCTAATGTTAAAAATTCATAAAATATCAATTGTTAAACAAAAATTTTTGTACATTTTTATCAAGATTTGAACTTCAGGAAATGTAGATATTTCTCTTAGAAATACTAAAAAAGTTCATGTTATAGACTTGTAAAAAAATATAAAACAAATTCTTCTGCAAAATATTTAATTACAATGTAAACACTGGTTTCATTCTTAACAATAATACAATTTTAGAATATAAAAAATCTTTTATAGTAATTAAAACCTCCCTAATTATTTATTATTAAAAATAAAAAATATCCTTTCTGGTTTTGAGTTTCTTTCATAAAACTTTTACTTTATAAATATTTTCATCATTTACGTAACATGCCTGTAATACCTCAATTGGTACGTCTGCAATTGTCTCTAATTTCATTTCGGTAATTAATTTTGAAAGTTTTATATTTTGAATTTATTTGTAAGCGTGCAGAGTAGGGTATCCTTAAAAAACTGAATTTTCTTTTGTTTTGACCACGCACCCGCTAAGCTTATTATATTTGGTGAAAAAAGAAATGCGTATTTTTGTCTTAAAAAAATGATTGAAACAAATTGATGGTACCAGAAGCTGAGGAAAAACAAGTTGAACCAACATCCCTAATCGTGAAAAACTATCCTTTATAGGAGATAAATTTAAAAATATCATATGTTCCACTTACTTATATCGTACCAAGACATTTTCCTAGTAAAATATTCAGAGAATTGCGTGTAACATTTTCAAAATGCACAATTTGATATTTCAATTCCTATAAAGGGTTGATTTTTACATTTAGGGGTAGCAGTTTTGTTCTAATTGTGTCAAGTTTTTTTTGTCGTAGTATGGTACCATTGTTTGTATTTTCTGCAAAAAACTTATTATTTTTAGGAAAATTAACATTAATTAATAGCCATAATAATTTCGAAACAAGTTTAGGGGGTGCTTGATCCAATAAAAACATTGGGTTTTTTAGGGCACCATAGTGTAGAGGTGGTGAGGAGGGTAGGGGCAAGATATGACATTGGTGAGGGGTGTAGAGGGTTATAGATGGACAGGAGTATATGGAAACGGGTAGGGGGTATGGGATTGAGTGCATGTGTGAGGGGCAACGAAGGTAGTGAGGGGGAGGGGGAGGAGGGTTATTATGGAGGGGATAGGCAAGGGGATAATTAGGGCTTGGGGCAGAGAGGCTAAGGAAAGAGGCAAACGCGTGTTGCAAAAAGATAGGTAGGGTTTTATGAGAACAAAGAGGAACTAAAGGGTACCGGAAAGCAAGAGGTATACGGAAAATGGAGTGATTAGTGTAAGGGTCAAATAAGGAAGGGAGGATGTGGTGAAAAAGGGGAGGGGTCGAGGAGAAAGATGGGTATTTAGAGGTATGTAGGAGAGTTCGATAAAGGAGTGAGCAGATTCATTTAGAGGGTTAGGGTGGAGAAAAAAGGTGGGTAGGGGGTAGTGCTCTAGGGACGAGAGGGGGATGAAAGAGAGAGAGAGAGAGAGGCAGGCATAGAAGAATGTATAAAAAATGCAGGTTCGCCTGCGAAACCATTTTTGATAAATTTATAAAAAAACGGCCTTGCAGCCGTCTTCAAAAACTAATTTTTATACTTTTCTGAGACTTTGTGTACCTATAAATTGCTTTAAATTAAGTATCGTACACACTTCATAAAATTATTTTAAGATTAGGTAAATGGTATAAAAACATGTTGAGATCAAAAGATTTGAATTCAGAACCACTTAAAGGTCAACTATCATTCCTTGAAAGGAAATGGTCTTGGGTAAACTGATATATTTGAAGCTCGAGGCCTTGGTCCAGGAGGCTTTTCAACGAAAGCGACTATAGGTGCTGCTTTGAAAGGCAACTTTTTGGGCAATTGTTGCTTCGAAAATTGTCTGAAATCTTTTTCTCTTATTTGTAAGTCTCCGACTTCTTTCTGCTTGAAATCTTGAGTCTTGTTTCGCTTTTTGTAATACATCACTTCACCTGCTAAGGTAATCATTGCGAGGGCCAGTCCGACTAAAGTTGCGATGAAAACTCCACCTTCAGTTTCAAACGAAAATTTAATTTTAATATCAAAACTTGTTCAAAGATAAAATTGGATTTTACTGATTTTTTATTTATTTATTTTGTACCTAAACTTTCTAAAGTGATTCCTTCATTGTCATCCGAGTTTGCGCATTGCTTTTTCAGAGTTTGATTCCAATATTTGAAATTCAGAGTCTCGAAAAATCGATCCTTTTGCAAATCCAAAATTCTAAGAAAAAATTAGAATGGTTTTAATTTTTAAATATAGGGGAATTTTATATTTTTAATCGAAAAATGCTTGTTACTTTCGGCTAAGTTCTTCTTGTAGATGACTTCCTTGCTGCACTGCGATGGCATAAGGCTGTTCTGCAAAAACTTCTCCTACTTCGGTTAAACTGCAGTTTAGTGTAACTCTGTATTTTATTTCTTGGGAATCGTGAATAAATGCAAATACCGATTCTTTACTCTCTAGTACCTACACCAGACAATATTCAATCATTCAATTTTTCAATCTTTAAAATTTGTCTTGTTTAAAGTAAAAAAGATCATGTTTTAATTCAAATTTCCCGCCATAATGACGTCATAATAGCGTTACTTCCATCATTACTATTTTAGAGGTTAGGCTACTAAACTGGTGTCGTCACGCGGCTCACGCTTTGCAAGTAATTCTGGCGGGAAATTTAAATGGGAAAATTATATTATTGCAATTAAATAATTAAATATAAATTGAAAGTAATTTATATTCTTACTTTGTTGAAGCCCTCTTCAGTAGAATTTACTGGTCCGACTTGCGTAATTGCTTGCAGAATGTGACCATATTGTTCTTTTATTGGATAATCCCAAACTCTATACTCAACTTGATCGCTTGTACTATTCAAAGTCAGTTCTTTCCAGACACTATACATTGTGTAAAATTAAAATTAAATTAGAAAAAAGGAATCAGTTAAAATATTTTGAAATAACTCATCTTATCCTGTATATTTAAAAAATACCAAGAATATACTATAAAAATAACGGATGAAGCGAGAAAATGTTTAGTTAAAATTTACAGGTTACATATTATATATTACACAAGAGTGAAGTCATGCTTTTAATGTCATGCTGGCGGGAAATTTAACTACCAAAATTTTCATTTGTATATTGTAAATTCTAAAAAATAATTTTACTTGTAAAGTTTATCTTCAGCATTCTTCATGTTTATGAAGTATTGATGTACGCTTGAGTTATTCAAAACAGTGTAGTTTATTCGAGACTGACGGGCCAACTGTTCCAAAGATTTTACGGGTGACTGAAAAAAAAATGATAAATAACTTCTTTTATTCTATCAAAGAAAAAAATACTTTTTGTTGCTAAAATTACACACCTGCATTCTTTCGACCGTTAGAAAAGCAGCTAAATTTGCTGTAAATGTGGCTAACATTAAAACGACAAACAGCCAATAGGCAGCGACTAACGTTCTGCTGGAAAGAGCTTTTGGGGCCTCCCCACCACCCTGCGGTGTAAACGAAGTCAACGCGAACCAGAAACTTTCCTTCAGTGTGAATTTTCTGCAAATTTTTATTTTTTATTTATTCATATTTGTGGAATTTTCATTTTGAATTCGCTAGCAGAAACTAAAATAATTGTACTTTTTTTATGAATGTAAAATAAAATTATCTATTTAATATAGTCAAACCTGCATGGGTAAGGATAAAGTTTCTTGTTGTTTCTAGCACTATAGGGTGAATATTTATCCAAAAGCCAGATCATTATTCCAGTTAAAGTCAATGCCCCAACTATACTAAGCCAAACTTCCAACCTCAGAACAGTCATGAATTTGAAAAGAGACGTTTCTCGTTCTGTCTTTCGCATGACTAAAATTTGTTTTAAAATTATGTATGCAATGCAAGCATATGTAAATGTTTGAATAAATAATTTGGTTTGATTAAAAAAAGAATACCAATTAAAATTCCTGATTGTTCAAAATAGGGAGCAACAAAATCGATCACTTCTTCTCGTTCAGATGTCATTGTCAAGCCTGCGACAGCAATATCAGTTTCCTAAACAAAATTACAATTAAATCAATTTTATTTTAAAATTAGAATAATCTTTGAACTCTTATTGTCCCTGGCAAATGGAACCAGTTGTTCAGAGAAGCAAAGCCCTTGGCCATTATTCAGGCGTTTTCACTCCCACACAACTGTTGAATATTAATTTCATTTATTTAATTTTTAATTTTTACCCCTGTTGCTAAATCGCCAACGAGACCACTCCACTTTCCATTTTTCATTTTCAAACCGAATTGTCCATCCTTAGGAATTACAAGATCGTAAGTAAAGTTCATATCTTTGGCAAGTTTTTTTATTAAATCGATGCAGTATCCTGTCCATTCAATGTTACCGTGTTCGTCTTCCACTGGGACTGCCCAAGGCAACGACTGAGAAAAAGAATATAATTTAAGGAAAAAATGTTGTATTGTTTTTTAAATACTTTTTTATATGCGGTTTGATGTAAAATGAAAAACTAAATAATAACTTTCTGCATCAGGCACGGATCTACAGGGTGGCGAAACCAGCGATCGCCCCCCCCCCCCTGGATTTTCAGATTTACCTTTACTATTTTCTCCTTCACTGTGAAATGGGAAAAAAATCATTAGAAGTATTAATATTTTAAGGATTGCAAAAAATTAGATTTAATGGACTTCAAATTCATTCATTAAAATTGTCTACATTGAAGCTCTTATGCTTCGGATTATTAATTTTTCACATTAGATTAAAATAATGAATTTCAACAAGCTTGATGCGGAATGATGTGGAATGATGTGGAATTATTTAATTTTTGACAGTTCAATTAAGCCTGAATTCATTATTTTTAAAGCTTCCAATTAGAAATCATATACTTTGATAATTGAGGGCCCAGATTGCAATAAGGGGACGAGCGCTCGAAAAGGCTCGAATTGCCAAGCGTCTCGTGATATCCAAAAATTGAAAAAACTAACTTTTTTAAAATATGGGCTTATATAGAATAACAAGATGGAACTTTTTTCTATTTGAACTTTTTTTCCGATGAATATTTTAAATAATAAAGATGAAAACGTAAAGAAAGAGTTTCCCCAAATGCAACTATTTTACAAAACATGAATCGTCATAACTCAGCCAAGCTTCATAATAATTAATTGCAAATTGAGATCGGTTGGTAATCATATTTTTTTATTTTCGCCGACAAAAAGTATCGAGAGAAGTTTAAAGTTGAAAAAACTTCCAATAAGGTTTCTCATTTCGAAGAAGATTCTTGGAAATCTTTTTATCGATTCACTGAAAATTGACGGAATTAGGTATATTATAATAAAACAATCGATTCTGCCAGCGACGAGTACGCTGCCTGATAGTGCTCAGTGCTCAAAGAGCTATGGTTGGAGGCATGGCATGCTTTCTTATAAAATACCTACTTCCGTCTATTTTCAATGCATCGATCTGAAAATATCCATAATTCTTACCTAAATAGTGAGGAATAAATTCCTCACTGAAAGTTTTCTCAACTTTGAACTTCCCCCGAAACTTTTAGTCGGTGAAACTAAAAAACTTGGTTACCGACCGGTTTCAATTTGCAATTGATTATTATTAAACAAGAGGCAACTTTAATTTTTTCCTTATTTTCTTGGGCATAACTAATGGTTACTGTGCGTGCATACCGAATTTCAAATTGTTTCAATAATATTTGGCTGAGTTATGACGATTTACGTTTTAGAAAATAATTGAATTTTGGAAAAATTTTATTTTATTTGATTAATTTTGTTATTAAAAATATAAATCAGAAAAAACTTTCAATAGAAAGAAGTTCCGTATTGTAATTTCCTACAAACCCGTATTTTTAAAAATTGAAATGTTTTGAATTTTAAAATTTCATATCACGAGACGCTTCGACATTTCTTTTTAGCATTTCGAGCGCTAGTTCCATTATTACATCCGGACTCTCAATTTTAATTTTAATTTTTGAGGCCTCGAAACTGAAGTTGCTTAGCTTCAAATGTTTAAATTCGCAAATATTTTCTTGGAAGTTTCTTAATTTTTGAATGCTCCATCAGGAACGTTACTAATTTTTTAATGTCTGGTTTGTTATGTTAGTTTTGTTAACCAGATAAACTAACTTAAAATATATAATTGGTAATGCTTTTTTTAGAATTATTTTATTACGGGCATTATATTTGAACTTAATCAATTTCGGAGGTTTCCATCAATTTTATAATTTCACTATGTAAAAACAAGCATATAGTAGGTTTTATGACTCTTAATATCAATTTAAAAAATGTAGTCCTCAAAATTACAAATAATCCACACAAATTTTAATGTTATAAATCCTATTAAAATTCTTTATATTTCATGAAATTCCTTTTGATACCCCATGAAATAATATAAAATTACCTCAAATCTTTACAGTCCGTTGAAATCTAATAAAATCCCTTGAAAAGCTATGAAATTCCATGAAATATGATTAAATCCTGGAAAATTTATTGAAATACCTTGAGAGCTTTTAAAATCTTTTAAAATCATTCGAATGTTTTGAAATCCTATTGAATCCGTTCAAATCTTTTTAAAATATCCTAAAACCTTTTAGGTCCTATAAAATCCTTCTAAATCTTCCGAATTTCTAGGAAAATCTTTAAAAGCTCATACAATTTTTATGAATTCTTTAAATTCATTAAAATTCATGGAAATTCCTTCAAATTCTTTAAATCTCTTGAAAATTCCTAGGAATCTTTGGAAATACCCTTCAATACTTCAAATCCTTTGAAATATTTTTGAATGCCTTGACATTTTTTTAAGCGCTTTAACATTCCTGGGACTGAATCCATTTAAAATCAGACAAGTTCTGCAATTGAAATCGCAGAATCTCTCAGGGACGAAATATGTTGTTTTTAGAGGAAATTAGGCGATACTCATTTTTCTGATTTGCGCAAAACGATAGTAGACATTTTTTTTCGCAATTCGGAAAAATAAATATCCCCTAATTTCCTCTAAAAAACAACATATTTTGTCCCCGAGAGATTCTGCGACTTCAAGTGTAGAACCTGCCTGATTTGAAATGGATTCGCTCCTAGGAATATTTTAAAATACATACCCTAAAGTCTTTAAGGTCTCTTGAAATTCTGGAATTCATGGAAAATATTTTCAAATCTTTTCAAATCTTTGAAATCCGTTGAAAACTCTCAATTCTTGCGAATAAATTATTTGATATCCTTTAAAATATTATAAAATCCGTTGTAATCCCGTGAAATTATGAGAAATCTGATGATATTCTTTAAAACCTCTTGAAGTATTTGAAGCTTTATGAAATTCTTTAAGATTCTGGGAAATTTATTAAAATACATTATTGAGAGCCTTTGAAATCCCTTACAATTATTGAAATCTTTGAAAAGCTTATAAAATCCCTTAAAAATCTTTCGGAATTCAAGGAAATTCTTTCAAAACACATATAAACCAAAATATTTGAAATTATTTTCAAATTTTTCAAATCCTACGAAATACCTTAATTCTTGTGAAATCTTGTGCTTCTTTCCGCTTCTGAGTGCTAAGTTTTACAAATAAATAATTGTATGTCCATTTTTTAACTTGAAGATATTTAAAGGAAAGAACCTAAGCTTTTTTCAGTGAAGAAAAAAGAACCCTCAGTTCGAAAAAAGTCTGAGAAAATTGTTTGATGAATTAGAAATTATTTTGTTTTAAATGTAAATACTTTAAATTTATAGAAGAGTTTCAATGCCTTTAATGCTTTGATTTTGTGGTTTGTTATTAAATATTCAAATTGAACATTTTCTTAGGTATGGAAGTTTTAATTTTTTAATTTTTATGACGTGGAAATGGGTTTGGTAACCGGGAAATCACAAGAAACTTGCCACACTGAAACACTTATATTGAGATCTGGAGGTAATTTCATTCTTCCACTATTATGAACCTGAGGTCTCACAGACCGCTGTATATATTTATATCTAGTTAAATAAACAAAGAAGTTTTATTATTAATGAAATTTTACATCAGTGGACACCATGACATTTAAAGTGATTGGATAGATTTTATTATTAAAAAATTATATTTCTGTACAAAGAAAAACATTCACTGTCATTCTCAGTGGTGAACATTAAAGAATTTTTAATATTGTAAACCTTCAGAGTTTAATTATTCTGAAAATGTTGAAAATGATATGATTTCTAATTACAAGATTCAAAAATAATGAATTCAAGCCTAATTGAACAATTAAAAATTGAACAATTTCAAACTTTGTTTAAAATTGAAGTTTTCTTTAATCAGGATCCTGAAACTAAATCGTTAGATATATATAATTTCACAATTATGCATCACGCTTTTTAAAATTCGTCATGTTACACTGCTAGTCTCGATTGAGTTCAACCAAAAATTGCTGGTATTCCTGATTTCTTAAATGCCATTGCTAGTACGTATTATAAATATTTTAAGACCACCTAGGTGGAAAAGCTATATATATTTTATAAAGTGAACTCTTGCTTATTCCAAGGGCTACCAAACTAAACATTTGGATATTTCAAGGCTGGAGGGGCTCCCACCTCTACCGTGCGTCGCGGGGTGATTTTGTCAAGCGACGTTCATTGGCTGCCCCGGCCTTGTGTCAATGCGCGCGCTGTACGTCCTTGCATTTGCGCATCATGCTTGTCAGTGTTACACAAGTGTTTTTATTGACTTACGAACCAGTCAAAAACATGGATAACGACGCAAAGGGTATTTTAATTAATATTTTAGCATGACGTCACGATCATGATAGGATAGGTGGAAATATCAGGTAGGTTAGTATAGTTGTTACATCCTACATGGGAATGCATATGACTTTTTAGAAAAAATATTCTGAACGTAAAAGTCATAAAATGACGATTAGTAATATTTTCAAAGTGTAGAATGTATTTTCTCAGTCATGTTCCATTCTTCTGTCGATTGACGACCTTTCAGTTTCACAAAATAAAGTAAAATATCCAAAATTTGAGCTTGAGGTACCCGATTCTGATCAAATCGATCTGATACACTAACCTCAAGTTCCGGATATTTTTTTTATTTCACGAAACTGAAAGGTCTTCAACTGATAAAAGGATGGAACATAATTTCGCAAATGCATTCTCTACTTGACAAATATTAGTATTCGTATATTTATGACTTACTTTCACGTTTAGAATATTTTCTTCAAAAATTCGTATGAATTCCCATGAAGTTATGCTAAGATACTCAATTCAAACCAACGAGGGCATCCCGCTCTTCGGGTGAGACTGTACAGGGACAGTGGTGGGAGGTGTTGGAATTGCGTCACTTGGAATATCCCAGCATGGGGGACTGGGAATAAGTAAGCCTTGGAATAAGCAAGAGTTCACTGTATATAGTGGAGAAAATACTGATATTTTCAATTTGCTTTATACAGAAAAATTTATAAAACAAGTGAAAAATATCATTGTCTTGACTACTGTATATAAAATATATATAACTTTTTCATCTGGGGAGAAAGAAGAAAATCGTTAGACCCATTTTTCAGAAAAATTGATTTTAATTTTCTTACACTACGACTTCATTACAGTAAAACATATTTAAACCAAACGTTCTGTTTTCTTCTTTGCGAATATATTAAGACTATTGAAAAAAAAACGCTTGATGTAGTCCAGATGATCTTTGGCAACCTTGTATTTGTTTTTACGTCGAAAAGGACTGATTCTCACCTGTTCGCTAAAAACACCTAATCCCATTTGCTTATCTTCACAGAAGCCTCAAATATGAAAAAGCTGCGTGAATTTCAGGAGTAACCGAAATTTTGAGGTCTAGGTAACTCTTATTGAAATCAGGGATTTTCACTTTATAATATTAGTGTAGGGTTTGATCAAAGCATGTAGTAACAACTGCTTTAAAGTCTGTGAACGCTTTCACATATTTTAAGCAGGCTAAACTAAACAGAACACGTAATTTGTCTACTTTTTTCAGAAGGATTTTACACAAGTTTACTTTGAATGCGGGACTGCCATGAGTTATCTCATGTTGCACATTACAAGATTTTGCCCATGTCAAAGCCTCCTGTTTTTTAAATTATACCAAAATATGTGAGAACAATTTTTTTACTGTGCCTAACAGCAGATGTAATTCGGGTGGAGGAATAATCTCTAACAATGTCTTGTCCACATCTGTGCTCAAAAGTGGAGGATGTATGCAATTATTATATTCCTTGGTTTTTTTCTACAGCCTCTGCTTCATGCAAATCCATGTAGTTTTGCAATGAATTCTCAATCGTTCTAATGAGCCCACGTTTGTCAAGATGTTTTTTTCCTGGATAACACCACGTGCAGGGGAAAATGTTACCGTGGGACATAATTTTTACCATGGTGTTAGCAAGCTTTAGAACGTTTGCATTGGTTCCTTCATTGCAAACCATAAAAGTGAAATATTATGGTAATTTTCTTGTGAACATTGGACCAGTGCAAGTACGATTAATTTTTTGACGCCAGAATCTTTGAACCTCTTGGCACAAACTCCTTTGTCGTATCTTTGGCAATTTCTGTCCGCTCTTGAGCCTTCTTCAGTTGATTGCATAGAAAGGCATACCTTTATAAATTTCCCTTCTCCGTCAATTCCAAACTTTAAAGGAATTTGTGACACCTTCCTCTTCCCTTTGATGAATTGAATCAATCCATTCAGATTAGTGCAATTGGTAATTGTGGTAGGAGCATTAGAAGTATTCTTCGCTTTAGTGTTTACGAATTTAAAATTCTTAGGGCCGAAATAGTCATCGGTCGAATGGATCTGCAGTGAAAGCTTCTTCTTTAAATTATTATTATTATATCATTAAGCCGTTTCCCTTTCGGGGTAGGCGTGAATTGCTCGGTGGTAAAGTAGTGATGT
>JAABKJ010006739.1:0-21648 GCA_011634705.1 Andricus grossulariae
TTTCAAACCAAATAGTAATTACATTTTCAACCAAAACAGATGAATTCTCAGCGAAAAATGTAATACTTTACGTTACTCAAGTAAACCATATTTTTATTTGAAATTAATGACAGTTGAAGTCAACAAATAAAGATGAATTTTCCACAAAATACTTGAATCCTGAAAAATATCAGATTCATTGTCTATCAGAATAGTTGAATTTTCAACCTAACAATGGGATTTGCTTACAAAAAAGGATACATTTCGGAACGGAAGCGCTTTATATTATATAATTGCATTAAAAATGCACCACGAAGAATTTGTAATGAAACTTGTGCTACACTGGCCTACGCCAGTGGCCGTTGAAAAATCTGAGACGACCCCATGCTGCGTCCGGGAAATTTATCCTCTTCACGGTAACAAAGACGAAATACATTCCAACTGAAAAAGTATAAACTTTAACAACAATAAAAAATGTGAATTTTAAAGTGGAGCGATTTCGATATTTAATTTTTTAGAATAATATTCAGCTTTATTACAACCTTCTATCGTAATCAGAAGCCGAGAACGTGACTCTGTTTATTATTGTTTGTAGGAGAACAAGTTATTATTTTACCTAAAAGTAGCTGACGCCAATTTGTTACACAAGACTTACACTATTGCTGTACTAATTTTGAGAACCCCTCCTTTTAAATTGCTAAAGATAGAACAGGTGAACGGAAAAATAAAAAAAATAATGAAAAATGAGAGTAACTTGGTAAATATAAACATTTTAATTAAATATTCCTCAGTAATGTTAGAGTACATCTGCTGGGGAGTATTTTTTCTCGAATGACAATTTTCGAAAAAATGACTTTCTATACAGAAAAACAGCTTTTGATTATTCTGGCATTTCTTTAATCGATGTTTTCTCTGAATGTATCAATTTTATCGAAAAATGATATGAGAATGAAAATAAGCATTTTTCGAAGTATACCAACTTTTGTTTGAAACTTTTTCCTGTTAAATCAATATCAAGAAATTTTACCTGCATTTCCGGCAACTTTGAAGGTGCACGCCAGCACCTTCTCTTCCAGGTAGGTGCGTGTCAATTCGCAGGTGCTATTTATACGTCATCTTCTATATGTACACAAATTTTCAACCTCTTTCGAGTCACGGCAATGAACCGTAAAAATTGGCACCTTCGCCAGGTCGCCATCGCTTACCTCTTCCACTCACACCTGGCAAGCACCCATTTTTACGTTCACCAGAGTAACTCGAACCTGTCAGGTGAAAAATCTTCCTTTTTCCGATGATTACACCATTTATGTCGCGGGCTCTTGGTCTATTAGGTCTGTCGATATACGTCGTTCCTGCGTGGGTGGGACACCCCGATAGTATGTGTTCTAGGTACTCTGCGTGAGCGTGACACACTCTGCACCTATCACACCATCCTGACATACCAAAATGAAACCTTCTGTACCTGAATTAAGCCCTGATGATCTGAGAAAAGCAAAAGTTTGCTCTTTTGAAAAGGTCTGCTTTTCTACATTCCAGTGAAAATTTCCGTGCATTTTCTTGCCGAGTAGCTCTTGGTGGAATTTTTCAACTTCTGCTTTCTTCATTTCGGCTTTCGGCTCTGTCGAGAGCGGCCAGTAGAATAGACTATGCTCGCGAATAGCAACTGGATCTGTCAAGATGTTCTTCCCGCAGCTTTCTTGTTAAACTCGAATTGATTGCTACCACCAACCAACAACAAGAGATACGGTCTGCACTTAGTTTAACAATGTGACTCACCATGTAACCTCAATATTTATTACCAAAATATTCGTGGCCTACGAACCAAACTTATCAACCTACAGCATGCTATTGCTCTCTCGGAATTTAAATACGACGTTATCATTTTGACAGAAACGTGGCTCAATTTCAATCACATTAACGTTGAGTTGGGTATGAACAACTACATTATATACGGAAGGGACAGGGATAACCTATCAAGTAACTTTGAATGAGGTGGGGGAGTACTAGTTGCGGTGCACTCGACATTTCAAAGTATCAAATATCGAACACCAATTACTTATGTCGAGCAGATTTTTGTAACAATCCTCAATGGAAATGGGCGCATTTTGTTAACAACTGCTTACATTCCATCACTATCACGTTCAGAGGTTTATTTAAATGACTGCACCGATATAGAATCTGCTCTCGAGTCTACAAAACCTACGGCTACAATCATCGTTGGCGACTATAACATCTCTCACATTCGCTGGACCATGGAAAATGGCGAAAAACTCGTAGCGACAAATATCCTGTATATTTTTCTCGTGACTTAGTTAATATGCTTGCCCAAAAGAGAGCGGCTCATTATCAATTTAAGACTACAGGGAATCAGACAGATCGCAAAGTTTTCTCTAACTTAAGGGCTCAGTGCAAAGTTATACGTAAAAAATGTCGGATTGGTCATATTAATAATGTCAAGCATAGTATTTATGGAAACCGGAAATACTTTTGGAAACATGTTAATAATAATGAATCTTGCAGTGAAATGTCTAACGTGATGCATCTGGAAGTCAAATAAGTCAGAACTGATCAGGAAATCAACAATTATTTGCAGATAACCTTGTCAGAAGTTTTTGAGAGGGTCAGTGTAATAAACTGTAAGAAAGGTCCTGGTCCAGATGGCATCCCTCCTCTATTCTGTAAAAACTGCTGCTGCGCAATGTCTAGTCTAATTTGGTAACTTTTTATTAAATCTTTATCTACTGGTTTCTATCCTTCTCAATGGAAATCTAGTTACGTTGCACCAAACTACAAAGCAAATGATAAATCGTATGTTAAGAACTATCGAACGATAAATATAATAAACACAATAGAAAACATCTTTGAGAGTATCTTAACATATAAACTTTCAATTTGGTGTAAAAATTGTATTTCCAAAGAACAGCATGGGTTTATTTTTGGTAGGTCATCTTGCACTAACCTTACTTCATACACTCAGTTTATTGCGGAGACGCTTGATGGTAATAAGCAAGTTGAAGTAATTTACACTGATTTTTCTCATGCTTTCAACAAGGTTAATCATACGGGGTTGATTCAAAAACAAGAGGCATTTGGAATTCATGGTAATTTACTAGAATGGTTTAATAGTTATCTGAGCGGCTAGCGGCTTGCTGTGAATTTCAACGGTGTGTACTCCCGCGAATTTACTGCAACGTCTGGCGTAACTCAAGGATCACACATGGGTCCACTGTTATTTAATATTTATGTTAATGATATTATACAAATATTTATCACTGGTATGGCCTTAATTTTTGCTGATGATTTCACCATGTACACCATCATTACATCCCTTGTGGAAGCTGTTGCAGTTTAAAAAGATATTACCGCTTTGAATATGCGGTGCCTGGAAAATAGGATGACTTTAAATATTTTTAAGTGTAAAGCGATGCGTTTATCGCAAAAAATATATCCTGTCCAATTCCAATACTTGATAGACGGGTCTGTCCTCGGAATTGTTCATGTAATGCGTGACCTTGGAATTTTTGTAGATGATAAACACTCTTTCCTCCAGCTTATTGATTATTCTACCGCTCAAGGTCTAAAGATACTGGAATTTATCAAACTTCACTCTGTTAAATCTAAACAACCACACATATTACGCTAATTACATATCACGTTAGTTAGACCCATTCTAATGTGCTGCTAACAAGTTTGAACTCCACATTACGCCTCGCATATTGAAAAACTGGAAAGGGTTCAACATAGGTTTCTCTCATGGGTGGCAATTAAGTTAGGTCTTCCTAATCCACGATAGTCGCACGATTATTCGCATATTGCCGCTGCCTTAAATATCAGCTCTTTGAAGTCACATCGAAAAACGCAAGATATTCTACTTATGCACAAGTTAGTCAATAGAAATATTACTTGTTCTCAATTTCTTGAAAGTGTACACTTACATGTACCGGGTAGATCTCTGCGAAACTCTACTGATCTATCTCACATATTTTATTTATATAAATTCAGATCTAGTTTCGACGAGCATTCACCAATATCTCGTATGACTAGAATTTCAAATGATGTAGATAAGGAAAGGCTTATTGTTTTCGGTCCTTCATACTCCCGTATCTATGCTAGTGTCAGATTGTACATTCTAGCCGATTTTTCTTAAGTTTAGATTAAGATTATATTGAGTTTAGGTTTACACTAACTAGAAATTAAATACTATTTGTTACTTACATCTGTAATTGGGCTACTTGCTCGTCATTTGAATAAATAAATAAAATTTTCTTTTGTGTACAGGGCAAATTATTTTGTTATGTTTTGTATTGAACTTCTCTCTCACATACATACATTACAAAGGATCACAAAATTATACAGTCTCTCCTTATCTGATATGTGACGTATTTCATGATCATCTCGTATTAACCAAATATTGAATTATAATATTTAATATTTCAATATTCATCTTATATTTATAATTTCAGGCCACTCACCTGTTCATCTAGAAATGCCATTACTGAATTATTGTTCCATCTGACACCCTGGTCCTTTAAATATAACTTTATAACGTTTATTTCCAGCGGTTGATATTTAAATATTTTTGTAAGTAGTTCAGTATTACTTTTAAGGTAACTTCCAACAAGGTTATTGCTACTCAAACGTTTTATATCCTCATTTAGAAAATCAACCATTTTAAAATCCATTTGTGACCCTGTTTCAGCTTGAGACTCACTAAAAAGATAATAACAATTCACAAACGTTACGTAACAAATAATATTTTTGAAGAATCTAAGAAGAACCTGAATACTGCCTCATGCCGAAGGCTTAATTTAGATTTCTATCTTCATTACAAAAATTCTCGGGTCACCGCTTCTATCTCAATAATTTAAGAAGTTCTGCACTGCTATCCAGTAATCCAGTGAATTTTGAGTTGTTGTTAAAAAAATGTTGCTTTTATTTATTAAATTAATGATTCTAATACAACGTGTGGTTCATTCAAAATAACACGTCTAATCATTATATTTACTTCTAACTTATCTTTTCAGAATAATTTGAGAATCTCGATAAGTCAAATAAATCAAATTGAAAAGTTTACATTTTTCAACTTACCCTAACTTATAAATACGACTGATCGTTGTCCACGACAGAGAAAGAAGGAGCGAGCAATGATCAAACAGTTTTTTGTGGAACCGGATAGAACCTTACGATTTGCACCAGTCTCGGTTTTACGTCCATACGTATTATCTACCTGGCGATGTGATTTTTCCGATGTACAAAAAGCATTTGTCTACGAAGTTATGCGTATTTGAATTTTGTGCTTTGTTTTCCATAAAAATCCCAATTTTGATTCAAAATTCCATTTTCTCAACAAAAAAAACCCCACTTATATTTTTTGCCTTTTTTTTGTTGAATTTGTATTTTTATAAGAAAGAAATCTTGTGAGTTTTATGCAGGCTAACTAAATTTTGAGGCGCGGAGAATTTTTTTTCAAGAAATCGAATTTTCTAATTTTGCTCGCAAATAACGACCGATGCGAAAAAACTGTGTGATAGAAATTTGCACGCCTAGAAAAGTTCTATGAAAAATACCTTTTGCTCTTTTTATTCTTCCTAATATTTTGGAAAAGTTTCTGCTGATAGAAGGAAGGCATCTCATCAGCTTTATGCGGGCTAAACTATTTTTGAGCCCGGTAGAATTTTTGAATTTGTCTCGTAAACCATGCAAGATATTGCAAAAGAGTAGAAGGCATTTTTTGTAGATCTCTTTTAGACGTGCAAACTTTTATATCGAAGTTTTTTCGTATCTGTCGTTGTTTGCGAGAAGTATGAGAAAATTGTATTTTAGAAAAAAAAATTCTCCTGGCGACAAAAGTTATTCAGTCCGCAAAAAAGTCACAAGATGTCTTACTTATGCAAGTAAAAATTGAACATAAAATTGGCAAAAAATATAATTGTGAGTTTTTTGAGAAAATCGACTTTTATTATTTTCACAAAAACCCCCGCCATTTTGATTTTTGGAAAACAACAAAGCACAACACTCAAATACGCATAACTTCGGAGATAATTTTTTTTGTAAATCATACAAATACGTATCGCTTGATTTCCTCTAAAAAACAACATATTTCGTCCCCAAATGATTCGACAACTTCAAGCGTAAAACCTGACTGATTTGAAATGGATTCGGTCACGAATTAATGAGAAAAATAAAAGTAATGATCATCAATGCCCAGCTCAAGTTTGCGCTGAAAATGCAGACGGACAAAAAACAGTACTCCTCTAGTTCTTTATCATCTAGTATGAACCGGGAGATGTAAAGTACTGCCATAAGAATATTGAGTAGAGTCACCATACAGGTGCGATTGCATATTAGGCATAGTAGGGCATTTTTCTAATCATTGAAACTTTTGATAGGATGGTGTTTTGAATCATTTGATTGCGGGTTCGCGACAGCTTTCTCCGTAGTAGCCATTTTTGTCGTTTCCTTGACACTTCGAATTCTGTCCTTCCATTGATCATTTAGGGACTCGTAGGCACGTATATCGTGTAGTAAATTCTTGATTTCTTAGTTTCTTCGAGAAGACATCGCACTCCAAATGTCTTTTGACCAGAGGCCAAAAAAGAAATGTTCCTTCGTGTCCAAAAATGACAGATTTAGTTCATGACACAGTTTAATTTTGTTATAAATATTATTTGAGAGAGTCTCCTCTTCTCTTGCGTCCTATCCGTCATTCTCTTCCACTTCGCTGCTGTTGTTTCTAGCACTACACAAGATTTTCCAAAGGCCGTGCAGAAATCTACCCAAGTCTTGAGTTGCGTGGCCTTTAATTTCTGCCAATCGCAGGCAGATTTCTCCGATAAGTCCTGGTGGTTTCAAACGCAGATTGTAGATGTTCCAATCTCACCCTTAATATCTTCGAAATTCTTGCTTAGATCGGGCATAATATTAGAGCTTGCAATGATTGTGACATCCTGAGGAGCGATATATCTAATATCGTTCTGCCTTCGTCCATTTTCGTTGCGCGAAACATCAAGTGAGCGTCGGGCGTTATCGCCAGGTCTTCTTGGCTCTGATGACATCGTTAGTTTTTACAAAGATGGCGTCCATTCTCAACCTCGTCCTATTCCGGAATATCGACGATTTGAACTTGGCGGATATTCCGAATGCTACTCCTCGAAATTGACTAGTAAAATATTCTGATTTTGGTCCTCGAAATCCTCGAATTGCTTGTGAAGAAATATTGGACGGCGTTCCTCAGGCCATCGTGGCTCACAAAAAGTAACGCGGCATTCAGATACGATTTTCAAAGGTGTGCCTCGGCCGCCATGACACCAAGTTTTACAAACTTCATTTTCCAGCCAAATTTTTTACTCACGAAACGCGAACCGACCCGCAAACTAAATTGAAGATAAAGGGTATCCCGCATCTGAAGTGAAAACGTACATATTCTAACGATCAATGAAGAGCGCTAATCCTTGTAAGCCTGATCTTATATTTCTAGAGGAAAGGTAAGTTAGGAAGAACACTGCATTCTTAATTCGAACAAGTAATGATTCTATGAGAAATTAGAAAGCACAAAGTGAAAATAACTTTCGAAAAAGTGCATAAAATTTAAGTGTTGTTCAGTGTGATCGCTGGCACGTATCGCTCGATTTTTAGCGTTCGTTTGTTCACGCAACAATATCAGGCCGCTCTTCGGATATCACTCCAAACATACTCAAAATACCAATAATAAATCTAAGCCTTGTTTATTTATAGGAAGAATTGAATTTAACAAAATCAAATCGGCTAATTATTAAAAATTCCTGAAAAGTACCGTGTGTCAAGTTACGATAATCTATGGCTAATACGACGCGATCCTATTTTTATTAATTATTGCAAATTAAAAATGTTTTTCTAACAATCGAAGACAGAATTTCCGTATAATTAAACACCACAGCAATGAAGATACAATTTTCAGAAAATCGTCACTTTACCATTAAAATAGCCATCTGTCCGTATTACCTGCTTCTATATAGTTGAGAAATTAGAATTTTTATATATGTTAACTAACTTTACTCATTTGTTACACATTTGCATCCTTCAGAAGAATCAAAAGGTCAACTTTACAATAGTGGTAATACGATTAAAATAAAATAATGTAGATTTCACTGATTTTGACGCAGCTGTAATGATATAAGAGAAAAACCAAGACAAACTGTTCGTCGTAAAAGTTAAAAAGTCACAACTTGAAATAACTAATTAACCCAATTTTTTCACCATTCGACATTGCATTCGTAAATACATACGAAGATAACGTCAATCCTTCATAATACGCGTGTTTTCGTACAATCAACTGCGCACGATAACCCGATTTGCTGTTTTCAATTTAGTATTTTATCATTTTTTCTACACTTTATTTAATCCTGATAAACAATTATTAAAAATTTAGTAATTTACTTTTAACGACTGGTGATTGATCTATTTCTATTTGATTTATACTCTTCGTTCTTATATAATTGACTATAAAGCGCGAGAATCTTTCTTATCCACTTAATTCGTTGTACTTATGTGATTAGAAAAGACAAGAAAATAAATATAAATTGAGTTTGTGACAAGCACGTTAAAACATAAAGATGTATGGTTCAATGTAGCGACGCGAACGAATATTTATCTGATATGTAATGATCCAAAGTACAGGTATCGGAGATGTGGAAGACTCGAATCCGAAATTTTAAGACCCTGAATCTTCCTATATGGATGAATTTTAATCTTTTGCAAAGCATTGTAAACAAACTAAAAGACCGAAAGGGAGGATCCTAATATATCATTAAATTCGTATCATAAATATCTGCAGGCGAATTTTTATAAAAACAATTTTCTAAACATTGACACTGTTTGTAATTTTTGAAATTTTGTTGAAACAATGTGGAAAAATGTCTTAACTAGCGATTGTATGACCAAAAAATATAGGATAAAGTACAACATTATTTTCTTTAAGTGAATAAATGAATAACTAAATATAATTATCACCCCTCCACGTTAACCGTATACGTTTGCACTATTTCTCATATAGGTTTGAAACACAAGTCGCCTCGAAATGAGGCAACACCATGTACACTTACGTTGAATGATGTAACAAAATTTATTAACAACATTATTTTGGCACTTTGCCAGTTTGGAGGAGACATCGTATATTTTCAAAAGTTTGTAAATTGTTGTGAAAAGTTAATCAAATCTTAATAACAATTCATGTGTTTAAATAATTATTTACCAAAAATAATAACATTCGCCTAGAGTTGATTAGATGTAGATTTTAACAATATACTTAAATTCGGTATGCGATTAATATATTTTTTACAACAGTTGCAAAAAATTTTAAAAATGATGTAATTGTCTGAAAATTGGTTTTAAAAAAAATATGGGTTTGAGATTTTTCGGAGGAAAATTTAAAGATATTTCTGGTTTACCGATCCGGCCCTACCTTTGTTCTGTTTTGTCCGGTTCTGTTGAAAAGCCAAACCGCTATTTTTCGAGTTGGGTCTTTTCTAGACCCGCCCGAAAATGTTTGCGTGTGGTCTGTGCATGATAGATTCGACCGGCTAGTAGACTCGACCCGAAAAATATTGGATCGGTTAGCCAGGAACAGCAAGAAATAATTCTAAGGGATTATTTGGCCTATTTAAATATCCACTCACATTAAAAATGACCTATCTGTCATCCACTTCAGCTTCTCCGTAAATCTTATCAAATAAGAATGACCAAAGTAAGTAAGTTGGGATCAGCTGTCATATCGAAATTTCAAAATTGTTAAGTCCGCGGTCAGAATCGGAGGGCAGATTCTTCAACAATTTACCATTCAATTCAAAAACTATCTTTCTTACAACAGTTACTTATTAAATTCAGAACAATATTTCTTCAGAATATAAATGTAAACTAGTTATACATAAGAAACTAAAAACCTCATAATAGACATAAGAAAAAAAATTATTATCAGCATAAGATATCAGGATCATTATTTCATCACAGGGGATGGGTTTAATTAACAGGAAACCAAAAGGCCAAATAAAACTAATTAGAATTGATTCCAAAAGCTTAAAATTGGTCAAATTCCCAGGGTATAATTTTTAGCGAAATAAGTCACTAAGTGAACCCCAAACTTGCCATTATAAACGCGATCGATGCCCCAAAGACTAATTTACAAATCCAAAGCTCGACCACCTGGTCTATTCACGTCTTTAACACATTTTCAAGTTGGAGTTTAATGATATGTAAATACCTGAAATCATGAGGAGTCTGTCACCCAAAAATAAACCTCTCATTACAGAGTATTCAATTTCCATTTGAAGCCACTTTGAAACATAAGCAAATTCATGACTTACCCATTGTTATCGGACATTTACATAAGCAAAAAATTTAATAAGATTGAATAATAAGAAGCTGAGAGCCTAGCACTCAGTTTCTTGAAAATGTCGCAAGGCACTCAAAACATGGTTGAGCGTCATGGCTTGATTTTTAGCCCATGCATTACAAATTACAACTTTTCTCCCACAAGGATGAATTGTTTGACGTAATATTTTAACCACATAATCTAAAGGGTAAAATACAATCCTGCTTAAAGCCCTTTTTCGAAAAATGGTCTTGATGTTTTTTTTTTTTTTATTGATTCGAAAATATGCTGGATTTATGCGCCTGGGAACGCGCAACCTGCCACCAGAAGAGTACACATGATGAACCGAAAACAGGCGCTCTTCGTTTCAGGAAGGGCACAGCAGAAGGCCTAGCGTGAAATTTTTCGAAGATACTGGAACCCAAGGGGTATACTAACTGTCATAACTCACCCGACCTTCCTATTAGAGGATTAGTGCCGGTCGAGAGAAATTAAAAATGATTAAAATATTAAGGAATTCAAGTTTAATATGCTACATTAGGTTCTTTAGATAATGACGAGACGATTAAAAAAAGATAGAAAAAAATCGGTTAATTCGTTCAATTTCTGTTGAGAGTTTTGGTAATTTTGCATTCACTTTATGATTAACTTCAATGTAGTGCGGTTACAGCATTCATATGTGTATTTATTATCGATGGGTGATTTAGTTTGGTCTTTATCGAAAAACAAAAGCAAATGCAAGTAAATCAAATAATTAGACATCGGATTAATTAATTAATCGCTTAAATTATGATTAATGAATTAATTATTATATAATTCAGTAATATCAATTGATTAATTGATTATTAATTAATTAATTGTTATATAATTAGATTCTAACAATTAATTAATTACAGCCCTATACAGAAAAGATGTGATCAAAATGTAGTCGCAACAAAAGATACCTTTCTTCTCTCTCTTCAGATTCTACGAAGAAAATGCTGAAGAAAGATGCCACTAACCATCAATTAAGTAATTAATTAATTAATCCGATGCGTATTATTCTGTTTTCCTTGCATTTGCTTTTGTCTTTCGATAAAGATAAAAGTAAATCGCTCGTCGATAATAATGAATACACACATAAATGCAGTAACCGCACTACACTGAGAAAAAATCTGCTTCTCCCAACACGATGCGTCGTGTTGAGAGTTTTCGTTTTGCCGTAACACGACGATCTTGTTGGTACAACACGATGCAAGTTTTGGGAGAATACTTCTTTAAGTGTTACGGAAAAACGATGGGATCGTGTTGTGGCAACACGATCATCGTTTTGAGACGTTGAATGCGAAGGAAGTGAAAACATGAGAACCACTGAGTTCTCTACAGCGGCGGGACATTTTCCTCTGTCACGGAAACTTCAAGTCACTCTCATTTCTACCTTTTTTTATCTGCCCTCTTTTTTTTAATAAAAGAGGACGACGGGAGTATTCGGTTTTTCATAGAAATAGTTTTTACACTCACCTCCCGTAATTTGGCCGCTTACTCGTAGGCCGGCTTTACGGTACATAAGACTGCTCGCTTGTCGCTTTAAATCGAGGCTGGCCAATTTACGGGAGATGAGTGTAATACGCATTTAGCACTCGGCAGCATTCTGCCGTTGGCTTCCACGTGCGAAGAATCGCGTGCATTCATTTGGCGTTTTTTTAATCGACTGTAGTGTCATCGTTGTTTAAATTGTGTTCGGTATGGATCAATTAAAAATGTGGGGTGTACCGAAAGAAGATTTACAGCCTGTGCTCGGTAAGTGTTTCTATTTTTAACAAAAAGATTTAAGATATATTATTTTATCTTTCTGAATAATCAATTGTATAATGAAGAGAATCGCGAATAATTCACATAGTTATAAACTATCATAGAAAATGTTAAAAACTTCAACTTCGATCGTAGTTTTTGACGGAAAATCAGAATTTAATTATTCCTTAATACTGGAAAAAATTATAAACAAGAACGATCGTAGTTTTATATTTTGTTTTTGATTGTGAAAAAACGTGCTTTAGTTCTTCTCATTTGAAAAAAATCTCCATGGTATTTCCTTGTGGTAATTCCACAAGGCACGTCTGGAATTCAACAGCTTCCTGGTAATTTCTAAAAAATTTAGAATCCAAACAGTAAAAAATACTGCCTTCAAAAAAATCATTTTGAACTTTTTAGAATAACATTTTTATCTTCTAAATAGCCACGTATCACGGGGGGGGGGGGTACATAGAGATCGAGGGTTTTTTGTCATTATTTGCGTATTAATTAACTGATTTTGTATTAATTCTATTTTGTTTATAGCCGGAAATATTTACAAAAATCATCAGATTAAAAATATGTAATTAAAATTGTTTAATTGATTACCTGCATAAATTATGACGTTGTGAGGATAAATGACTCATATTACACTTTCAGACATGTCATTGAAAATTCCTAAGTATTGCAATTTAAAAAAAATACATTAACGTTACAGATCACAATGTCACATTCCAAGATATCACTAACATGCCAGTCAACGACTTCAAAAATAAAGATTTCGCAATAAGTTTTTGAGTAATATAGTCAAAGAACAAAATATCAATAATGGTGGAGCAATCTTAAGCACGGTATATTGTTTTTTATTTTTATTTTGCCAGTTCCTTAATCTTTTAGGACTTAAATGTTATACATTTGGAAATATACAACGCTTATAGTACACTTAGTCTGTACTTTAAAAAAAGAAAGAATGGAAGGGTCGGGGAACAAAAGGACCTATCCCACAAATTTTTCGAAATTGACTTTTACACATTTTTGGACTCCTCAACCAAACGCCATTTGGAGGGTGTAAACCGAAAAAATGTTTGAAAAGTTTTTCATTTTTTTTAAATTCCTCAAAGTCAGACAAGGTCCTATCTCACAGGATTACCGAGCGAACGTTTTTCTGGCATCCTGAAAAATTTGCAGAAAGGGGGTTAGGCCCTTTTGTTCCCCGACCCTTCAATCATGGAAAGGATGAATCTTTTACAGATGATTGTATAGGTGACTCAGGGTGTCAACCTAAATTTTCGTCTACGTTGGGGTTTAGGGTGGTTTTCAGCGAATAAAGGCGGATCATCGTGGATTTTTGATAAAATACAACCCCTATGCTGACCATACCGTGATAGTTTTTACGCTAGAAGATCCGAGATTTTTTTGTCCTATGCGTTTTTAGCGTCGGGGTTCATTAAAGGCGTGAAGAAGGGGGTGAATTTGGCAAAAATGAGAGTAAAATAAGTCTTAAAATTTTCATTCTAAATAAAAAGTTGTAAATCTCAAAAAGACGTCGATTGAGTATAAGGACACCTCCCCCAAAAAATGTCTCCACCCTTAAAAAAATTATAAAAAATTAAAGTTTTAAAAATTTTGATAAATAAATAAGGGTACATTTTATGGCCATAGTTTGCATTTACAAAACGTAGGGATAATTATTCTTTACATTTTCGTGTGTTTAAAACTACTCCTTGATCACACTTTTAATTCCACCCCTTCTAGGAGTTTAAGATTCAAACTGAAATTCCAGAATGCATTCTGTACAATAATTCCAGAGGACCATAAGGGTTGATTCTGGAAAATAGTTCCAAAGGATCATGTTGAAAAAAATGAATAGTCAATCTGGAATTTCAGTTTACATCTCCAACCACTTGAAGGGATGGAATTAAAAGTATATTAAAAGGGTAGTTTAAAATGGACGAAAATGTATAGAATAATTTTTTATACGTTGGTATATGAAAATCATAGCCATAAAAAGCACCCTTATTTATTTATCAATATTTAAAGAAAATGCAAATAATTTGTTTTAAGGATGAAGACATTTTTTGGGGGGATGTTGCTATATTAATCGAGGCTTCTTTTTGAGATCTACAACTTTTGAGTTGCAATGCCAAGTTTACCATTTTTTTCTTGACGAGTTATTCTTTAAAAACAGATTTTTGCCAAATTTACCCTTTTTTCACTGTCTACGTGAACCCTCTCGCTGAATACGAATAGGGCAAAAAAAGCTCTGATCATCAAGAAAAAAATCTGCCCTCCGCGCGGGCACATTCTCATCGCAAGCTACGCGCGCGCCTAAGGCGCGCGACTGTTGGTTCTCGCTCTTCGCGCTCGATAATATATTTATCTCGCGCTTCACGCCCGATGATGTACTTAAGTTGCGTTACGCGCTCGATCTTTGTATTTCCCCCACATTTTCGCCCAGACTTTTTAAAATTAAAGGTCAAACCATCGGCAACTGTAATTTGGCGATTGTGAATTCTTTTTTATTAAAGCTCCTTTGGCTTTAACGAAAAAATTCTCATAACGTATCTCGTGCTTCGCACTCGATTTTGTCCAAAATCTGAACTTTTCTACATTATGTTGAACACTAATATATCAAATGTATATCATATTTATTTCTGTATCTCAAGCTGGTACTGCTTATTCAGATTTTGCAAAGTAATGTACATTTTATTTTCATGATTACTTCAATATTTGCTCCTTATTTTGCACTAATTTTTATTCTCAGCTACCTTAAAAAGTCTATCATTTCAAAAAATTTATATTATCTCAAATCATAATATGCATTGGTATTGAAACATACGTATTTTCATTATCTTGTTTTTATAATTATAATAATGTATACATCCTATACGAAAAATGTTGTTATGATACATTTTATTGGAACTTGTGTCGTTTCTCTATCAATTTAATTTGTTTATTTTCAACATTATTTTTTATGACATAAATTGAAAATACGCAAACTAGTGTAAAGTAGTTCTAAGCAAATTTTTAGATATAATGTAGGGGGAAAATTTCATTGATAAAAAGTTATTGTAGCTTGTGTCGTTTTTCCAAAAAGTAAATTTTTAATTTTCGATGCATTTTTATAACAAGAGTTTATAGCAAATTTGTATATATTTTTTGGTTGTACAACTTGTGTATTTTCATTAAAAATAACAACTTTGTACATCCTCTTTGAGTGAATAAGTTTGCCTATTACGACACACGTTTTCCAAAACATTAAATTTTTTTATTTTTAATGTTATTTTTTACGATTAAAATAAAAACTAAGCGTCCTATCGAAAAATTGTTGGTGAGAAATTTGTAGCTGTTTTTTGGATGAGCAACTTATGTCTATTCATTTTTTTTCTCATAGCCTCTGTCGTTTATCCAAAAATTTAATTTAAAAAATTTTTAATGTTGTTTTTCACGAATCAGACGAAAACTACGCGTCCTATCAGAAAGTAATCCATAACAAATTTGTAGATCTTTTCTGGATGCATAATTTTTGTATCTTCATCTTTTCTTGTATCTTGCCTAATTTGACCGCAAAATGGAATTTTTAATTTTTAATTATTTTTTGTGACATAAAAATGTGAATTTTCGATTTTTCGAACCAATTCAAAAATTAGTTACAATAATCTTGTAGAGAGCTAAAAAAGTAACGTTTTTCTACTCTTGACTTTTTCATATCGTGCGTTGTTCGGCTGAAAATGTTCTTTTTTTTTTAAATGCTATAACTCTGATAATTTTCTGTTTATGAAAAAATGCCAATAGAATAAATTGTTTGTCTTTCTGAGTACTACTAATAAACGTACATAAAATTTTCAAATCTTGAAAAAAGTGGTCTTAAAAATTTTCAAAAAGTGCTCACTTTTTGAATTTTTATCCAAAATAGCTGGTTAATGAACTTGTTCTTTCTTTTTAGGTCGTAAAAAAGTGTGCCAAAGCACAATCGAATCTGATCAATCTTTCGAAAGTTATCGTGCCTACAAGATACTACAGACTACAGACAGACAGACGGACATACAGACAGACACCTTCGTGAAAATCATTTTTTTCTAACAAATTCCTGCAAAAAACCACAGCAGCTCATACGCAACTCTTCAACCGCACTGGGAAACAAGTTACTCGTATCGCGTGGAAAAATGTCGCATCAGCACAGTTGCGGAAATTTTCAACGAGTGGCCCGTTTTGAAGAACGATTGTTGCCCACAATTGGTAATTGTAACAATAATAATTTTTTGTAATTAACATTTTTTTTAATGGTCCGAGAAAATCAAGAAAAAGCTCAAAACACGTGGGTTTTCGCTTCAAGCTGTCAGATTTTGTTTAGAATTTTCAACCCTTATTTTTTCGCACAGCGTTATCAGACTAATACTGACATATGTCGATTAAAAAATGTAAATAATATCTCCGGTGTGATACATTCAATTATTTGGTTATAAATTTTGCAATTTGACGCCTTACAGATATCTTTGGATTTTAACAGAGCTTTTCCACACAAAGTAATCCTCATTGATACAGAACTGGACATCATTTTCGGACATCTCTATGGCTTGAGGAAGAAATTGATTTCTCAATCTTCAGGAAAAAGTCTCTGCTTGCTATACGAAGACAAGATCGCAACATCGTCTGAGGACGAGATCGATTTTGTACGCCTGCTTTTGTTGCCGCATCTTCTGTTGTTCAAGGACATGGTGAAAACAAAAACGTCCTCTCTGAAACCTTCTGTCTTGGATGCGCAACAAGGTTTGCTCGTTTTCGCAAAAACTACGAAGGAGGCAGAAAATTAACTCCAAAAACGGGCACAGCATTATGAAATCTTAGGAGAAGTCGAACCATTTCCTTGCATTATTGTCGACACCAGCCAAGAAAAGCCTCACTTTCCTGCATTAATTTACGTGTATCTTGGTCAGGAAAAGTAGAATTTTGACTCTTTGAAAGAAGCTGTGTCGTTTCTTATTCAATTGTACCTTACGTTGTCTCTCGAATTTGCGCCGGATTGTCGGCATCTCTTGATTTTCATTCAGGTGTTAATTTTTTATATCGACAGTCCATCCAAATACAAAAAAATCCCACTAATAACGAGAGTTATAAATGACATTCGTAACCTTCGTGAAAAGTGAAATTCGTAAAGAATTCTTAAAATTGTTGATTATCCAACTATTCGTTATATTTCGTAGAATTAGCTATATGACTTAAATCTTGAAATTTTTCAACATGATTCGTTGTGCAGAATGTGATATTTTCCCCCCAATATTCCTCAATTACTTCACCATTACACACATAAACATTCATACAAAAGATCAGATTCTTACACATGCAGTGTAAATGGCTGTGGTCGCGTATTCGATGGTAAAACACTTTTTGTAAAACACTTGACTGGGTGTTATACTGCTGATACAACAAGTACCCTCATGCCTCAAGAATGTATTTCGAATCAAATTCCATCAAATAATACAGTCGCTCAAAATCAAGAATGCAACTCTAAATATATAACGGCTCCGAAAAAAATAAAATTAACTAATGCAGATGACACTATACTGAGATTCAACGAAAAAGTAGCTAATACAGTAAAGAACATAATGAAAATCCTTCAAGAGCGTATGTGCATCGAAAATTCAGTAATTCAATTAATTGTGAATCTTTTTGATTTACTCTTGAATGACGGCATGCTAGAATTATTGAAAAAATCAATATTTCAAATTGTTCAGTGCAATGCTTGTCAAATCAGTGAAATCAATCAATTATTTCAAACCTTGTCGACCAGTTTTGACAGTGTGTAGACCGATCAAGACATAAGAAAAAAGTTGCCGACACTGGTTTTTACATCCCTCCTCAATAATTGAAAGGTATTGATGATGAAGGAAATTCAGTAAAGCCTCCTATTGGTCAGTATGTACCTCTCAGTTTAACGTTGAAAACATATGTTGAATCGGTGCAATGTACGATAGTGTTCCCGCGTTTCCCTTTGATTTTCAAAATGATTTGAACAAGATTTTCATTATTTCGCTTTTCAAATCTAAAAAAAGAGAACGGTATGGAAATTCCAAAGTTTTTGCCATGTTGCTCAATGAACTATCGACTCTAGAAAAAGATGGCTTAACTCTTCGAGTAAACGGAAACGATGTTGTAATGTACTTTGCTTTGAGTTTGATACTTGGTGACAATTTGGGAGTTCACAGTCTTCTCGGTTTTGTCAAATGTTTTAACGCCTGTCACCCATGTCGGTTTTGTAAGGCAAACATTGAGAGTATTTGCAGAGGTGATGCACTTGATTACTCATTACTTCGTAATACTATCAATTACGAATCCGATCTAGCAGCGAATAATCCGAAATTGACAGGAATAACTTGCAAATGTATTTTCAATGCATTAAAAAGTTATCATAACATTGAAAATGAATCACGTGATTTAATGCATGATGCATATTTGGGGTTTTTACGTTGCGACATGGCTCTCATTATTAAAAACGTAATGGAAATCGAAAATATATCTCTTGACACTGTAAATGAGAGAATTCAAAATTTTGATTATGGGTCAGATGATAGCGACAAACGACCAGCAATTTCACAAAAACACCTTCAACAAAAATGTCTTGTGTTGTATTCTGAAGAAATGAAGACCCTCGTGAAATATTTTACTTATATTTTTGGCGATTTGAATGTGCAGGGTACAAGAGTTTGGGAATTGTTTCTCGCTTTCCGAACCTTTTTGGATATTCTTCAGTTGAGAAATGTAAAAGAAGATACGCACAATGTATTTTTGATTCGTCTAGAATATTACTTTTCATTGCGAAAACAATTGTTTCCAAACGAGAACGAGAAACCAAAACACCATTATTTGCGTCACTACCTAGATTTATTTAAAAAGAATGGTGTCCTATCATTAACGTGTAGTGTATGATTTACGAAGCAAAGCATCAGCAAATTCTCTCGTACGCCAAGAAGAAACAAGAATAACGTCAATTTACCCTTTACACTCGCTACGAAACACCAGATTCAACTTGCCTACTATTTCGAATGTAGTAATGTATCATCTGATAGTTCTGAAATATTCGGCTTGAGAAGAACAATGGTAACGGAAGATCTAGATAATTTTGAAAATTTCAGTCATGTTCTTAAGTCTTTAAAACACGGCCAACTCATTTCTACATCGTCTTATGTTAAAATAGGCTCAGAAACATTAAAAAAAGGGCAATTGATACCTGAAAGTTATGTCGTCGATTCAGAATGCACTTTTTGGGAACTCGTTCATATACTTTCCCACCCCGGTCAGGATTCTCTTTTTATTCTGCGAATGTGGAAATGTTTGAAAGCAAAAGAAACATGTAAATACCATCGGCTGGAGACAGAAATTCAATGGAAATGAAAAAATCTATTTAATTCTCTGAGAGTAATATTTCATTTTCAAGGTCGGCTCACTGAATATGAGCTGAAGGAAATTTTATCGATAGGTTAAGTGTAATCGAAATCTACTGATTTATGGTTATTCTGATTTTAATTATTATATATTCAGTAAAATAGTATTATAAGTATCTTTAGATGTATTGCATACTAAAAGTGTAAGTAAGATGCACATTATTCTGAAAGAACATTTCATGTACAACTGATAAATACATATCTATTCTGTCGCGAGGACGGAACATTAATGAGAAAAACATTTATTATTATTTATGAATCGAGTTTTTTCAAAACAGATTAAGTGACTCGTTTCGAAAAAAGCGGCGAAACTCACAAAAATTTCGGCACAAAAGTAAGCTCGATACGATTATTATTGTCATTCCACGAAGAATATACACTTAACAATTGAATTCGCCCAAAAGAATATTTTTTTTTTGTTCTACTCACAAAAATAAAGGACGCGTGCTTTTTTCTTTCAATATATGGTTTATTGTTGAATTATGAATTTTCAAACGTTTCAAATCTCATTAATCTATTTTTTTCAATTCTTTTTAATAAAAATACGATTGTACGTATACAAATGATATTTACAGAATAATAATTTTTTAATCGTCGAAGTAATATTAAAATTCACTTATCATTTACTCAATAATTTCATCACTTTTTAAAACAAATTGCAGTTTTTTTTAATAAACACAATAGAATTTTTACCTATTTTAAGGAGAGATATTTCTCATGGAATCAATTATTTCCAATCAATAATTTTGGCAACCACATTTGAGCAGTACAACTACTCCTTTTGCTTGCAAATCGTTGGAAAGGAGAATAAAGGATCGTTTCTGGTATCGCATTTGGTTCTATTGACTAGGTCCCACGGTATTTTACCATGTTATTACTCAAGAACGCAAACGTAATCTCTAAACATTTTATAAATCTGTTTAATATAACACAGAATTAAAATCAGTTCTATGGACCAGGTCCCTCGGAATCATGCCAAGTTATTGCTCGAGAACGTAACTGGAATTCTGTAGTTATATAGAAAAAGTGATTCTACTTGAATTGCATTCAGTTCTATAGACCAGGCCCCTCGGTATCTTACAAAATTATTGCTCGAGAACGCAGATGAAATGCTTCAAGCCCACTAAAAGATTCGATATTTTTACTCAAAGTCAATACGAGGGACTTTGCAGTAAATGCAAGTAAAATTCCTGGAAGAGGAAGACAAAAGATTCGAACACGGCCTAAGATATAAATCTTAGGTAGGCTTTGCTCATAGAAATCACTCAGAGAACGCTCGGAGAAACTCAACAGGTATATCACTTTAGGGCCAAATTGCCAAGATCGCTCGCTCCAGGTAAGTCGCTTTTGAGACAGGCTTTGGAAATATTATTTCCTCGTCTCTCTTAAAGTAGGCCTAGCTGTTTGAAGAATCACTTCAAACTATTTCGCTTCAATGCTAAATACTTTGCGGTGATCCGCGCGTGGTAGAAAGAATGCAGCGAGAAGTGAAGATAAATCTTTAAGTCTTCCTGCGGGTTTCCACCTAGAGATCTTAGCAGAGGGGCTGTAAGATCAATAAGTGACTTTTTGGGCCTCGGGAACCCTTTTTATAGTCTCTGCCCTCCCACGCTTATGTAATATCGTTCGAGTAGGAGTTCTAGAGTCTGCGCTCTCGAAATTCTCCTGCGAGATGCTTCTCTTCTGGAAGAATCTCACAGGGGATGTTTCGTTTGCCTATTTTCAGGGACTCCTTGTGACTAGGTCCCACGGTATTTTACCACGTTATTACTCGAGAACACAAATGTAATCTCTAAACATTTTATAAATCTCTTTAATATAACACAGAATTAAAATCAGTTCTATGGACCAGGTCCCTCGGAATCATGCCAATTTATTGCTCGAGAACGTAACTGGAATTCTGTAGTTATATAGAAAAAGTGATTCTACTTGAATTGCATTTGGTTCTATAGACCAGGCCCCTCGGTATCTTACCAAGTTATTGCTCGAGAACTCTGCCCTCCCACGCTTACGTAATATCGGATTCAGGACGTGGCATCTATAAAGGATACTCTCCGATGCAGATACAAACGTCTCATACGACGGATTTGGTCTTCCGAACTGTCGGCGCGG